>QANX01002244.1:0-19392 GCA_003254975.1 Ochetophila trinervis | reverse complement strand
AAAAAAAAAAAGAAAAGTAAATATTTAATTAAAAGACATTTTTAGTTGTTGTTTGTTATTTGGTAATGTGGTTGATTTTTATTTTTATTTTACATAATTATGTGCAATTTACTTACTTTGAATGTTTATTAATAAATCAAAATTTATTAGGCATCTCAATTAATTACGAAGCAAAGAGAACAAAAATTACAAAATAAAAAAAATTCAAATTATGTTAGTTTTTAGTTTTTTTTCTTTCAAATTTATTAAAATTTGAGATATTTAACAAATTTTAATTAATAAAAAAAAATTGACGCAAACAAATTATAAATAATTAAATAAAAAAACAAAAACCAACAATGTTACAAACTACACATAATTTAGTTTTTATTTTTTTAAATGTTCATATGTTCCTTTCTTTAATATCAACAACAATATGAAGAATTATTTAAAAAGAAAAAACAATATGAAAAAGATTAAAAAAAAAAAAAACTTAATCCAAGAGAAATTAATCAATTTTAATTTCAAAAATAAAGGTTACGATTTTTTTAAGGCTAGTAAGTTACAAAAGTTAAGCATTTTATTTATTTAATTGTAAGAAATAAAAATTTCCAACCATACATTAAGCAACTCTTACACAGCATTTTACCAAGAAAAAAAAAAGTACAGCAGAGCAAGCACAAACGCAAAATAAAAGTCCAGTCCAGTTTATTTATCAGCAAGCCATTTGAATATTCAATCTTAACACTGGCCCCGTAGAACATTCCTCTTGACACTAGGAGGTTAAAATCGGCATTCCAAATATTTCATGTTCATTGTATTCTTCGTCCAAAGATCTTACTCTCTATTGTTCTTCGATCTAAACCCAACCCAAAAGCCAATTCAACAAACAACGAAGCGGGACTTCTCTTCTTCGCTCTCGCTGTGTCTCGCTCCATTTCTGAATCCCACAAAGAGGTCTGCGATTTCGGTTTCTTTCTCTTTTTCATTTTTTTTTTAATTTTATTGATTTTTCAATCTGTATGTATTTTGGGGTTTTTGATTTGATTTTCAAACTAAGAATTGCAATTTAGGGTTTTGATTTGGGATTTTTTTAAGTCTGATTTTGTTAGAAAAATGGCTTCAAAATGTCCATTGACGGTTGCCATTGATAAATTTTTGTGTGTCTGATGCAATGCCAGCGTTTGCGGCAAAACTTGCTCTACATAATCTTTGCTTCAATTCTTCTGTTTTTTTGAGTGGTGATTTAGATGAAAGAGAGTAGGGATGGAACCAAGAGTGATAGGCGTGCAAAATCTTCATCTGTTACCTCACTTCCTCTCATTTTGGACATAGACGACTTTAAGGTAAGAAGACTGACTAGCACATGGTTTACATTTTCATATTTTTCTTTAATTAAGTTGGAAATTCATTTGAAAACTTGCTTGTTGGTGAGATGAACTTCAAAGAATGATTTTTTGAAATGTTTTGTAGGGGGATTTTTCATTTGATGCATTGTTTGGAAACTTGGTAAATGAGCTCCTCCCATCTTTTCAAGAAGAAGAGACTGATTCAGCGGAAGGACATGGCAACGTCAGTGGGAGTGATGCTTTGCCAAATGGTCACTTTAGAGCCCCATCCAATGCAGCAAAGTTTTCACAGGGACCATCCGAACCTCTGTTTCCTGAAGTTGATAAGCTCTTGTCTCTGTTCAAAGATTCTTGTAAGGAGTTGGTTGATCTTAGGAAACAGGTATGGCTTTTGGTCTGTATACTCCATGAAATTGTAAAGTCGATGTGGTTACGGGTGAGATATTCATTTTTCTTTTCTTTTCTAAGATTGATGGAAGGCTTTACAATCTTAAGAAGGAGGTTTCTGCACAAGATTCTAAGCACAGGAGGACACTCACAGAGGTTAGAAGGAATACATTTTGATTTTGAATCTACTCATAAAATATTATAAATAAAGATACCAATAGAAAAATGTGGCAGCTTTTGAAACTTTTTAAATTCAACACCCTTTTGGGTTTTTGTACCTTTATTTTTGAGGGTGTTATATGGTTTAATTGCAAGTTGTCTTCTACAACTTCCCAAATAGTTTTTTGTAAAAGGACTGTTTGAGAGCAATCCATGGAATTCAGATTGACGTTTCTTGTCCTTTGTTAATAATTGAATACTGAATTTGAAATATTCAACTTGTTTTCGTAACTTGATTGTCCAACTTGTAGAAGCATAATATGCATATTTCAAAAGTAATTTTAATAATAATATATGAGTGGATGTTATATCAAATTTCCATCTACAAATTTGATTCATTAATTGTATTCTATATGTTATCAGCTAGAAAAAGGTGTAGATGGTTTGTTCACTAGCTTTGCAAGGTTGGATTCACGCATTTCAAGTGTAGGACAAACAGCGGCTAAAATAGGGGATCATTTGCAGGTGAATTTTGTCCAAAGTTTGATTACTGCATGTTTATAACAAAGTTTAGTTACTTGATAGTGTTGTTTATTGGGTTACTGTTTTATTTTATTTATGTAATTTATATTTATATTTGTGTGGATTGCTCGTGCCAGAGTGCAGATGCTCAGAGAGAAACTGCTAGTCAAACAATAGAACTCATAAAGGTATTTTCAGTTGATATGTAGTATATTATGTATTTCATTTAAAATTGCGTTGACACTTTTTTATAATTTAACCCGGCAGTACTTGATGGAGTTTAATAGCAGCCCTGGTGATCTAATGGAACTTTCACCTCTATTTTCTGATGATAGTCGTGTTGCTGAGGCTGCTTCAATTGCTCAAAAATTACGTAAGATACCATGATATTCTTACATTTTCATAAATTCAACTTATTGATATGCATAAGCATGCTAGACTCGCAATTATTTACATAAAATTTGCTTTCCTTTCTTTTCTTATTTTATCTTAAAAAGGCAAGTGAGAACCATGTTTCATATCTGCACTATAAAAAATATAGCCTGAGATGTATAAAGTCATCATGCTCCAAGTCTCTGTTAATTTCCATACATTTACTATTGAACCATCCCTCTTAATAAACTTTTTCTCTCAACCTACATATATGTTAGTAGGTAGTCATGTATTTCATGCATTATTACTCTATATATATGTTTTTTATTTTTATTTTTTTTATCAACTTTAACTGAAAAAGCCACCCTTCAATTTTCCCCTAGTTTCAATGTCTCCCTGAAGTTTTAATTGTAACAATGTCACCTGTAACTGTGCCAGAATGTCAAATTGGTTGATAAGCTTTTTACATAACAATTTGACAATATTGACCACTTATTTCAGAACTAGGTAGCCTATATAGACAATATATGCTTAAAACAACACCTTTTTTGAACAATGCAACTGGATACACTAGTTCAGTCTATAGTGTATACAGTGGACCAAACATGACCAAGTAGTTTTTTATTTCTTGAAGGAGAATTTTAAAGGCATGCTAAGAAATAGGTCATGTCACAGCATAGAGAACATTGTCTTCGGCTTGTTTTGAGATTATAATTATTGTTATGTTTCAATGATAGTACCATTAAGAAGAAGTATGACAAGAGAGGAAATTATAATGTAAGTTAATGGTAGAAAAGTTATGTTAAAAGCATGTTTAGTAGTGATCGTTTATGGTTTTAAATGGAAGATGAAGTTGTGAGCAACTATTAATTTTAATGTTGATTGTAGGGTCTTTTGCGGAGGAAGATATTGGAAGACAAAGCATAGCTGTACCATCTGTTGTGGGCAATGCAACTGCTAGCAGAGGATTGGAAGTTGCAGTTGCTAATCTTCAGGAATACTGCAATGGTATGATGTATTTCTTAAATCTTGTGTCATTGATTCGGTAACTTCACCGGTCTGAGCAGATTTTGAATGTATATTGTTTTCTAATATATGTCGATGAGCTGAAGCAGTTTTTACTTCAACTATGTGTTTTTTTTTTTTAGAACAAACAAGTTGAACTGCCACTGTTGATTCAGGAAATTAAGTAATATTCCATTATATTATCAAAAATCTTGTTTGGTTACCATGTGTTGCTGTGAAAATTTTATTCTCTTTAGGGTCTATGCTGGGAGGGTATCAAGGCTTTGTCCCCTAGCCCCACCCATCTGATTGGGTTTTATAGCCATGTCATTTGTGTTTATTTGTTTGCGGGGTAGGCATAGTCCCCTTGGCTTTGGGGATCCACAAGATATTAAGATAAGGGTTTTACTCAGAGCTATGTAAATGGAGTTCAACTATTGTTTGCAGCAAGTAACCTTTGCAATTTTAACATGGCTTGTGGCTATCTGGGGTCTGGGTCTGGAAAACAATAGCTGTTCTTAAGACTGGGTTGGACTGTTGCATCGCTTCTGCAGCTCATACTGTGAAGATAATTTGCCAGCCATGGAAGGATTAGAGGTCAAACACCTCTTTTCTTCAAACTATATACCTGAAGGAGATTCTTCGTGGTAATCAATCAAAATGTTGATGCTTTTAGTTGTCCTTATGCAACATAATTGTTTTATGTTAAAATATTGGTGATTTTTCAGTAGTTTAGTGAGTGGTTTCCAGATTAGCTAGTTGGAAAAGGTGTGCACATGACAAAAGTGAGTCCTTGAATTAGGAGTCTTTTGTTAAATTCCCCTGTATGTTATTATTCATTATACTGCTCTGTTTTAATCAATTTGGTTGCATTTTTTTCTCCAAAATAACCTCCTATCTTAGAAATCTGTTTCCCGTTTAGAATAATGTGGTTTAAAAAAAAAAAAAAAAATTGGGAAGTCAGTTAAGTGAACTTATTTTATCATTCCTTATGCCAATTATTTAGAATTCGGGATACAGAAATTTGGGAGGAAATTTGTTTACATACCAAAATTGAGTAGGTTTATAGTTTTTTCTTGTTTGCTTCTTTTTTATTTGCAGAACTGGAGAACAGATTGCTGGCTCGGTTCGATGCAGCATCGCAGAAGAGAGAATTGTCTACTATGGCAGAATGTGCGAAAATTTTATCTCAGGTAGCTATGTTCTTATACCTTTTAGATTGATTACCTTTTGAACTCCCAACTTTATGAACTGATAGATCAAGAGATGCATCAGTGGGTTCTACTCTTTTGTGGTAGTTCCTAATTATCATACCATACAGTTAGGGCTATCTTTCTGTTCTTAACTTTCCTGCTATTTAATAGCCACCCCCCTTTTCTGCAAACATACCCAGTCCCCTCTTTAGAATTTCATTATCCTTTTGTCCTTTCAAAACCATAGGTAAAGTTGACAGACAAAAAGTAGGGTGCTTTGGTTCATTACCTCAAAACAATTATCATATGTTTAGTTGATTTAATTCATGGTGCTGGAAACTTAGTTTCAAAATTAAGGGTTTGTTTGGTTTACTTTTTATTAGAAACAAGAAAGTGACTTTTTTTTTAATGATAAACCAAACATAACCATACTTTCCGAGTATCCTGGTCTGGATGCCTGTTCTCATTGTTTTTGCAATGGATCACAAGTAAAATTTTATTTGGATCTAATTTGGGTATTTACACTTTTAAGTTAAAATTAAAACCACCAAGATGCCTCTTTTAGTTTTAAAAATGGCTCGCAATGACACACTGGTGTTGTTTCAGAGGAAGCGCATGATCACACTGATTGCTTTGCTTGTCTTCTTGGTCGAAGGGTTCAGTTCGATGTTGTAAAGGATGCAATGCAATTTTAAAGTATATGTTGGTGCCTAGGATGGGGGATGTTGATATGGCCTAGAGCATATTTGTTCAAAATAACTTTTCTCAACAATTGAGTCTGTGCTTGTGCTGACTTTCTGAGACTTCTTCTTTCTTTTATATTTTCAAGAAAATCTTTTTTTCTTTGTCTTTCTACTGTTTTGAATTGTATACTTGTTATCTTGATGCTTTGGCTTTTTGGCAGAATAATTGTGATGCTATAATTTACAGATAAATCATGCATGGCTATAAAGAATTTTGTTAACTCATTTGGGGAGGTTCAATTGGTAATGCAGTTTAACAGGGGTACTAGTGCCATGCAACATTACGTGGCAACACGTCCAATGTTTATTGATGTGGAAGTCATGAATTCAGATACCAGATCAGTTCTTGGTGACCATGGTTCACAGGCTAGTCCTAGCAATGTTGCCCGTGGGCTTTCTTCCCTATATAAAGAAATCACAGGTTAAAAGTTTTTTTCAAAGCATCATTCAAGGGTTTAACTCATAAATACTTTATAGATTTGTTATAATTATATTCAATTTTTGGTCTTGCAGATACAGTACGTAAAGAGGCTGCAACAATTACGGCTGTTTTCCCTTCTCCTAATGAAGTTATGTCAATTTTAGTCCAGGTACCAGTCAGTAAATTTCTCGTGTTTTCAAGCTACTTTCGTGACTTGTAATGAGCCTTCTAATGTTGTATGCAGAGAGTTTTGGAGCAAAGAGTTACAACCCTTCTGGACAAACTACTAGTGAAGCCATCTCTAGTGAATTTACCTCACGTAGAAGAAGGCGGACTTCTATTGGTGTGTAAAATTGCAAAGTGTATTTCTATTACCCTCTTATTCTTTCATATCCCGATGCTAACTGAACTTACAATCTGTTCTTGATTTAATTTGCATTTCACTTGAGAGGATTCAGTATCTTAGAATGCTAGCGGTGGCTTATGAAAAAACACAAGAACTTGCCAGGGATTTACGTGCTGTGGGATGTGGCGACTTGGACATTGAGGGTAATGAATTAACTTTGGACACTGTTGGCAACTTTATTGAATTTTTTTCTTACAATTTAAGCAAAATAAAATGTGATATTATAAACTATAAATGGAAGGTAACCATTTAGGTTATGTTTGAGTATGCTTGGCATGTTGTACCACATATTAGATGTATCGAGAACTATGTGATCATACATGTTTATCTTCATATTTTTATCAGGGCAATAAATGAGTCAGCAATCCTGATACTGAGTAAGGAACTTCTGCAATTAGTTTTGGTGGGTTATAAGCGTGAATCTAACTAGGTGGCTGTTACATTCTTTTTACCTATAATGTACTTGGCCTTTGCTTCTTTTCCTTGAATAAATCTGTTTCTTGTAAAAAGGGAAGTAATATTTCCATTACAAAAAATTGTGCTCTTAAGATTCTTTTCTCTATTTTTTGAGTTATTATTGGCTTACTGGATGTTAGCATTGATGTTTTATCTATATGCAAGCATCAATGTGTTGACACCTATTCTGGACTATATTTGGAAGCATAACTTGTTTTACACTTGGTCGTCACATATGTTATTTATTTTATGGATTATATTATATATATATAGACACACACATTTTATAATATATATTTTTCAATATCATTTATAATGTATGTGATCTTAGTAAAATTTCTGCTGTTTCAGGGCTCACAGAATCTCTGTTTTCTGCTCACAAGGATGAATATCCTGAACATGAGCAGGCCTCTCTTGGACAACTTTATCAAGCAAAGGTTTATTTCAGTGCATCATTTCTCAATTTGAGTTTCAACTGTGATGTTATGGTGAAATAATTCATTAGATATAATTAATATTGCAGATGGCAGAACTGCGTGCTGAAAACCAGCAGATATCTGAATCAACTGGAACAATTGGCCGCTCAAAAGGAGCTTCAGTATCATCTTCTCACCAACAAATATCTGTTACTGTTGTGACAGAGTTTGTGCGTTGGAATGAAGAATCATTGTCCAGATGCACTATGCTTACATCTCAAGTAATATTTGTTCTTTCAATTAGAATTACGTATTACCCAATATAGCTTCTGATTAAGTACCTATTTCAACTTTCAATATTTGTGCCTAAACTTTGTTGGGGAAGTCCTCAAGGAGAGTTGTCAGCTTGAGATGTAAGAGAACCTAAATATTCTGTTGGTAAGGCTGCCTACAGTTTTATGTAAGGCCAAAAGGTTTAGATATTACGCTTTATGGTTTGGAAAGGTAGTTTTGGTTATGGATGGCAAGAGCGTGAAATTGCTTATATGCAAAAGGGGTTTAGGGATATGCATTTAAATAGAATGCTATTCTTTCCTGACAACAACTTTGTTTTTAAAATCTCTCTAGACAAGAAGTTTTGACTATGGGAAGTTAGAAATAGGGTTGATGGATGTCAAGGTTATAGGATTTCTAGTAGGATAAGATGGAGAAGATTTCAAAGTGATTGGCTAGAAAGTGTGAAAAATTGGGTTGCTGTCATGGGCTATAACTGTATAGCCTGAGAATAGTTTTTAGTTTTTTTTTTTCTTTTTTCTTTTTTGTATCTCATGCTTCATAGGTGGAAATTGATAGTTGATTCTGTTGGATTTTGTGAAGTAAGAAGTTAGGGGTTTTGGGTTGGAATTTAATTTGAAAATATGCAGGCTAGTTTCTTGGTGACAAATTAATTTTGTAATTTGGAAGGACTGAAATAGTATTTAATGAAAGGTAAAAATGAATGAGAAGCATGTTTACAGGAATTTTAAGCGGGTACGAAGATGGAGAATATGTGAAATTGGATATAACATGAATATCTGGCTTTTTGTTTGTGGTTATGGAAAGTAGCTCCAGATTGGCGATTTGGGTTCTTAAATCTTTAATTATTTATAAGTTGAAGTTAAGGGTCACTTGCGTTTGGGTTTCAAAAAGTAGGATTTCTAGTATAGCTTTTTACTTGAACAAGGCCTCATAGGGGAGTCTCAATGAATTTCGTGAACTTGTTGAAACCTGAAAGTTTTATTAATCAAAGTTCTAGTTCTTTCTAGAAAGGCTTTTGCAGAAACTAAATTTTGCTCATGCGAAAAAATAAAAATAAAATAAAATAAATTATGAACATTTCCTGTTTGAAGTAGAAAATAATCCATGGCAAGACTCCTAATGAAATTAATAACCATGAAATCAAACAATTGAAATCTGTAAGATATGAACCAATGAAATGTCTCCAGCAAACCAGGCTTTCATAATTCATCAATATCTTGACTAAACTTGAAAAATTGGATCGTGGTTCCCGGCCTGAATAGTAAACCCATAATAGCAACCCAAGAATAGTGTAGTTGGCTCATAGTTATTAATAGGTAAAAAGATTCTGGCTTGATGCTGCTAAAGATATTCATTTGAAATATAAAACCTATGGAGAAACTCAATTACAAGCTTTGTAGTTTCCATGAAAGTGAATGAAAACTAATATGAATCACATTTGGGGTCCTAACAATGCCCTTCTCAGGATTTTTCTTTGTTTTCTTCTGTTAGTTCCTTGTTATGAAAAGAAACAATATGCATTAGAATGTTCACAGGGTAATTCATATATTGTAGAGAATGAATTTCAGCAAATAAATTATATTTCATGCTAAAATGAGGATTGACCCATCTTTTTCTCTTAAATGGATGAGCGGGAAGGCCACCTCTGCTTGTCTTAGCTGTGAGGAGTCTGTAAAAAACTGATTAGTTGGGAATTAATTATTATTGTTGCAAGTTAAAAATGAATTGTGAGGTCCCTGCCTTTGTTTGGGTCATATTGTTGAGGGAAGTTGGGTTTTATAAGGTTCATCCTATATGCTCTTACTCTTTATTGGTTGATTGCTTATTGGGTTTTGGTGGTAACAAGAAAGTGAAGGTTTTGTAGAGAAACGTATTTTCAGCCTGTTTTGGGCTATTTGGTTTGAAAGAAATAGGACCTTTGAGGGTAAGTTTCATGATATGAATAATGTTTTATGGCTTCTCTTATTATTGCCGTCTAAAAGAATATAATGGCGACTGGGCTTGTTTTGTTTATCTTTTTTGGTTATGTTTATCATCTTTTGAGTTTTCTCATCCTCTATGTATTGAATAATCTTTATTATAAATAAAGGTTTTGTTTCTTATCCAAAAATATATATTATTATTGTAAAAGAGAATTTATGTCTTAATGGGTGGTAAAGTTTTCTTATTATTTTTACTGGATTTATTACACTTTCAGATCCTTTTACAGTTTGTTAAATGATTTTTTTACATGTTCTTTTACAGCCTGCTACCCTCGCAGCCCATGTTAAAACAGTGTTCACTTGTCTGCTTGATCAAGTAAGTTGATTACTTAAATTGGGGAACTAACCAAATTCATTAATAGGTACTCAGTTTCTTTGTTGCCCTCTTCTTTCCAGGTCAGTCAATATATAACAGAAGGGCTTGAACGGGCGAGAGACAGCCTGACTGAAGCTGCAGCTTTGAGGGAAAGATTTGTGCTGGGCACTAGTGTTAGTAGGAGGGTGGCTGCTGCAGCTGCATCTGCTGTAATTACCTAATCATTGTACCTTTATGCACCTACATATGATTTTGTTCTAAGACTGGGGACATTGTGTATTTGTAGGCAGAAGCTGCTGCTGCTGCTGGAGAAAGCAGTTTCAGATCTTTCATGGTTGCTGTACAACGTTGTGGTAGTAGTGTAGCTATAGTTCAGCAAGTATGGTGGTTTGCGTTTATTATTTAGTAATTCTGAATTAAGCTCATGGTATGGTGACCTCTGATTTTTTTAGATCATAAATTGGTCTGAACTTTTTTTCTGCAGTACTTTGCGAATTCTATATCTCGACTTCTTCTACCTGTGGATGGTGCCCATGCTTCTTCATGTGAAGAAATGGCAACAGCTATGTCTAGTGCAGAGGCTGCGGCTTATAAAGGTCTTCAACAGTGCATTGAAACTGTGATGGCTGAGGTCAGTTAGATGTATTTTATTAAATGTGCTTCCAGCCTCCAAATCCTGTACATTTATTTGCCTCCAGAGCATTGCATCATGTATTTTTCCTTGTTAAACTCCTAATGCACAGGCGGAGCGGTTACTCTCAGCCGAGCAAAAGGCAACAGATTATCGGGCACCTGATGATGGAAATGCTCCTGATCATCGGCCAACAACTGCCTGCACAAGGTACAACTAATGATTAGTATCTGACATCCTAAGGCTATCTGAAATTTCATGGATACCAAAACCAGAGAATTCGGCTAATTCCATGGAGTATTCTTTACAAAGTGGAACATCCTACACTTTTCACCCACTCTTTATCTCTTTTCTTTTATTTCCAAGTAATATTTTGTTTTTTGAGCTATGTCTTTAAATGTTTTGACATTTTTATGGGAATGGTATCAAATGTTTCACTTATGGAACCTTGACAATTGTGTGAATATCAGAGTTCAGTCGTTGCCCATCCCCTCTCTCTCTCTCTTCCTGTAACTCTCCCCCCTTAAATTGATAATTGATTGCTCAGCTCGTATGACCATTTGAAAAAACAATTAATTTTTGCCTCATTTAAAATAACAACGAAAATTGGAATTAGGTTTATAGTTATTAAAGCAATCAATATGATTTTCAATGTTGTTTCTGGATACAAAATGATGTTTTTCTGTTTTTATGGCTAGAGTTGTGGCATATCTTTCCCGTGTTCTAGAATCTGCATTCACAGCACTTGAAGGGCTTAACAAGCAGGCTTTCCTTACTGAATTGGTATGGTATTTTATTTAGGAACTCTCTAGGCCCTTTTGTATGCGCATTTAATCTCTTTAGTGAGTTTTCAATGACTTTCACTGGTTGTGTTCGTTTTTTGGCAATGAGTTCAATTTTGCAACTTGTTTGACATGAATGACTAAAAAAAAGGAAGCATCAATAGATTTAAAATTTGACTATGTATTTTCTTCTCTGTATTCTTTGAGCATAGCATTGTAGAATTCAAGTAACATGAAAGCTCATAGGTTATATCATAAGTGAATAAATTTTTATATTATGATCACCATTTTTCAGAATTTTTTTTGGATATATTTTAGATTGGTAGACTACTGGTCTTCCATTTTATGCATATGATGCTTCATTTTAGTCAAATTATCTATGTCAAACATGTTATTGATCAGATGAGTGGTGGTAGAACTCATTGCCAAACAATACAACCAGCCAAAGTTCTCATATCTGATTGCTTATAAATTCATTTTATGGTGCTGATTTTTCAGAATTTATTTTTGGATATAGACTACTGGTCTTCCGTTGATGCATATGATGCTTCGTTTTATTCAAATTATCTATTTCAAACAAGTTTAATGATGAGACGAGTGTGGTAGAACACATGTCAAACAACACAACCAGCCAAAGTTTCTCTTATCAGATTGCTTATCAATTCTTTTTATGGTGCTTATCAGCACTGGTTATCTCTGATTAGTCCCATTCTCCTAGGCGACACACGTGCCACAAAACTCTGTTCTACGTCCTGGCCTGCAAATTTTGTTACCCCAGATATCCTAGGCTCCATTGCCCGGTAGAATATTCTCCTTTCTCTGATTCTTAAAGCAATGCTACATGGTAAATATTTCAGTGCTGGGAAGAAGTTATATATGTTCTCATCAGTCATTTACTGAACTCTGCCTCAGCATTACATATTTTAGGGGTACTTCTCAGAAGTCCTTTTTCTTTTCTTTTTATTTTTTATTTTTTTGGGTGTGTGCATATGGCATCATTCTCTCCTTTTCAGAGAAAATGATAATATGTTGAATAAGAACATTATTCTTTCACATTTCAAGTGGTATTGCAACTGAATTGCTATTTCAGGGAAATCGCTTGCATAAAGGACTGCTTACTCATTGGCAGAAGTTCACTTTTAATCCCAGGTAACAGGGCTTTCTCTAATATTCTCTTGCTTGACAAGTTAAAAGTGACATTTTAGATTACATGTAAAACATTTTTTAAATCACGGTTATGTGTCCTATTTTCTAACAAAGGCTACAAGTTTCTATTAGTTTATTATGCATGGGAATGTCTGTTAAGTTTACTCCAGTATTTGAAGAAGTTAGGATTGGTCATTTTATAAGAGAAGACAAAATTCTCTATCTATGATGATCTGAAAAACAATTTTATATTTTAGCAACATATGGCAGTGGGGTTGCCTGTTTGAGGAAAAAACTTCTCCTGTATTAGTGTCTAGATTATTTATCATCAAACATCCTTGTCCCAACTTCTTAGGGCTCTCTGGCCACATGAGCTCTTGTTTGCTGAAAAAATTGTCTCCCCATTCAAGCCATGTTTTCACTAGGCCTATGGGCTGCGCATGGGAGATAGTTCTCTCATAGACTGGTCTACTATTCTGGTCTAGGAGGATGTTGTGTCTTTACTTTTCTATGTAATTTTGCAGTTTGATGAAGTATGCAATATTTTTCTATCTTCATTTGTTTCACTGTAAATTTTATCGTCACTATCAATAGCATGCTAGTTGTCTCACACCTATTCCACTGATATGTTTTGTGTTTTCTTTTTTGTAGTGGAGGACTACGGCTAAAGCGTGACATAACTGAGTATGGAGAATTTGTACGCAGTTTCAATGCTCCTTCTGTTGATGAAAAATTTGAATTACTGGGCATGTAAGTGGCAATGCTTCACAATTTCTTACTTATCTTAATATCCCCCCATTAATGTACTCATGAGTTTTTGTTTCCAGCATGGCCAATGTATTTATTGTTGCTCCTGAAAGCCTCTCAACTCTATTTGATAGTTCGCCTGGTATTCGGAAAGATGCACAAAGGTATCAATGAAATGCATTGGATTCTCAATTATCTTACTTAATCAGTATATATAAACTGTGCGCACATACATGCACATATATCCATGAAAGGCCGAGGTGGTCTACGAATGGTGAAAATTCTTACGTTTCTGGTTCTCTTATCTCTATGAGGATCATGAATGGAAGAAGTATAATTTATTTCAATTTTACAAGAATTTGGTGTTTAAAGTTTGCCACTTAGTCCATCTTATTACAGGTAAACAGTGTGTGATGATAAAATTTGTTTTGGCTTCCTACTCAGGTTTATTCCGCTTAGAGAAGACTACAAGAGTGCGAAACTTGCTTCAAAGCTTAGTTCCTTGTGGCCAAGCTCTATTTGATAGAAGCAAATATGATGCTGATTTGGATATGATCTCTCAAATGTTTTGTTTTAACATTAAATCAAGCAGTTTCATGAAACGCTTGGTAAGCACAAGATCAAAGCAGTTAAAGATTAACGATCTAGCTTAAGAGCTCATCTTTGGGTCGTAAATCAAGTACAATTTTCTTTTTTTCTTTTTCTTTTTAAATTTTTTTTTTGTTTTTGTTTCCTTTTTGTCGGAGTGTATATTTTGTTAAGTTATAAATAGGAAGACCTGATAGATTTGTAATCTTTAAAGCTCATTTTTATGTACTAGGCTTGCAAATATTTTTATGCTCAACAATTTTTAGATTCGATGTCATGGTGTGCCCTTGTAAATGACTATTTTGGAAGATGAATGAAGAGAATTAAAAAGCTTGATCCCAGAGTGGCTTTTTCTTTATTACAAGTAACATAGTCAATGTTTTATAATTTAATTTTTCATAGTTTTGGAATGTAAATTCATCATTTGCCTTTTGGATGTAACAAAACTTAGTTTTTAACTAGAGTAGTCGAAATGGAAGCTATCGAGTAGTGCACTAGTAGTCTATTGATGAGGATGAGCCTTATCGTAGTCTGACCTATCCGTACATATTGTGGGTGGAATCTAGGGGTCCAAAACGATGTGGATCTTGAGGAGAAGTAGTGGCTGCAGCGCGTCGAGGCACTTCTTCGACGGTCCCTGTCAGCCTTGCCCATGAATTCTTCAGAGTGCCGAACTTGCAAGCTATTCTCCTTCGGCCTTCGCAATCAAAGAGTTTGGTTGAAATGTTTAATTTATAAATATTGCACGCTTGTGTTATATTTGTTTATATAGTTATAGAGAGCAAAAGTAGGGGTTATTGCGGTCCTCGCTCTTAAAACTTTCAAAGATAGCATTGCTCGGTTAGATAAGAGAGTTTCACCCCAGAACTAAAACGACTATCTCATGCTATAGAAGCATGCACTTCTTACCAACCAGACAATTTATGTACCAAAGTGAGATGGAGAAACAAGCTACGGTTTGACAGAGACCTATTTGAATAAGCTAATTTCTTAGCCAAGGGAAATTTAGCCTTTGCAACTAGTTAAAATCGAACTAAATGGTAGGTTTTGGGTTTAAATTAAATTTTCTTAAGCTTTTAGGGGTATCTCTATCTTGTTGTTTATAACAACTAATTGCTGAAGTGGAATGCCACATTACAATTAAAATATGCAAAAATGAGAAATAATTAATTGAAAAAATAAATAAAGATTATTTAATTATTATTATTATTATTGTTGTTGTTCTTATTGTTAAGTCAGATTGGCGGTATACCTTTCAAACCTACATCCATTAGGTCTTGCATTTGAGACATATCTTTGGAGACATCTTTTCCATTTTGGATTAGGATCTGATGTATTAAAGTTATTAATAAAATTTGAAATTATTATTATTTTCATGTTGTCTTATTTTGTTAACTAGTAGTTTAATTCGTATATTCATAAAATAAAATAAAATAAATAAAATAAAAATAGTTTAATCCGTATCAATAAATATTATAATTTCTTAACCGTCTCTTTTTTTTTTTATGAAAATTTCTTAACCTTCTCTTATGTAAATATAATAATTTCCTTTCAAATTATGATGGTTTTGCAGGCTTTCTTCTATAAAAGCTTACATAGTTGTAAAGCTGAAAGTGTGAAAGAGTTATAGACCAAGCATTTAGAATCTTTTAAACTTGATAAGTGTACTTATTCCATATTTTTAAGCTTGGAAAAAATTGCTTCCATGCAAAATAAAGGAAATAATATGATAAACTGTCAATCAAGTTTCTCTTGGCATATATTTCTTATGGGCTTGAAATTTTGGAAGAGACTGTCAAAGTTGAGTGGTCATGTAGTCTATAATGATGGCAGGCAATAAGGAAGGTGCAAAATGCAAGTGTACGCGTAAATGAGTCAAATAAGTTACAAATAGCAATATATATAAAACATACTAAGTCTGACAAATGAGCTTTTATTTTTTTCTTTTAGTTTTTTATTAGAAACTGTTGAATTTAAAAAAATAATAAAAAAATAAAAAAATTATTATACAAAACACATCAATCAAATATGTTATGATGTTTTTTTTTTAATATTTGAGAATATTTTATTTAAAAAAAATAAAAAATTCACATGTCAAATTCCATAACACCGTTTTATATTATTTCTCTATAAATATGGACTATATATTTGATATATATAAATATAAAAGCTATAGTTAGTGATTGACACACATGGCAATGTCCTTGGAGGTGGGGTCTCTTATTTTTGCCTGTGTGACACACCTCCCTTGGATAGTTAGTTTTTTTTTTTTTTTTTTTNTTTTCCAGTTTCTCTCTTCTTATTTTTTTTTTTTTTTGGATGAAAGTTTCTCTCTTCTTAGGATTGGACAGAAAGAGAGTGATTGATGAAGGGAGAAAACTTTAATGGCTGTGGCTGCTAATGGATAGCCATCTTCTTGTATAGCTAAGGTATCTATCGATTACAAGTCCATGTGCCAAACCCATTATAATTTCCTCTCCTGGTATGGGCTCTCTCTCTCTCTTTCAAGAGCAGTATGCCAACCAATTAACCAGTGTTCATGATATTGAAAACCCCACAATGACCACTAAATCAAATGTGGGGTTGATTGATTGTATGTTGTCCCAAATTGTTTTTTATTTTTATTTTTTTTAAGTCTCAATTGACCCATGCCTCTATATGTAGTAGCAACTGAATTATCTATTAAAGTCATTTTCTATCCCCTTCCTAACTAGATAGAAAAAAAAAGTAGCCTATAAGAGTTTTTGACACAACCAAATGGAGATTGAACTAAAAGCTTTCAGTCTCAATTATTTCAATCTAACTAGGCCTTGGGGCTATACTGCCAAAGAGAAATTATCTCTACCAGCCAAACCCAATTTCTCAAAGCCTAAGTGCTCCACAGCGCTCTATCAATATCAATATACGTTACAAAGTATAAAGAGAAAAATGAAACAGAGTATATGACGGCTAGTTTGTGTCATAGGTAATGGGGTGGTCCAACTCTATACCTATGCTTTGCCCTCTTCTTTCTCTTATTCTTCTTCAATGTTTCTCATCATCATCATCATCATCTCTTTGCCTTTGGTTTTCTTTGCTGAAAGGAGAGTGGCATTGACAGGTTGTGGTACTATTTATTTGACACCTTTATTTCATGAAAGAAAGTTATGTAAAAACTCCATTTTGATAGACTAATGGGTTTTTGTGTAAACAAATTAGCTTCAGCTATAACCTATAAGAACTTCTTCTTGGTAAGAAAATGAAGTTAGTAATTCTAGACTCGCTAAATTTATTAACTAATTTATTTTGTATCTAATGAGTTGATATTATTTAATTAGTTTTATTTTCCATGATTATAGAGTATAACTAATTTATTATTCATTAATAAACTATCAAATCATTGGATAGAATAAGTTTAGTTAATAAATTTGCTACACTGTGCAAATGAATAAAGGTGACCAAATGGTGACATATCATTGTTGTAAGTGAACTATGGACGAAAAAAAAAGTTAAATCTACTTTAGTATTTTTAAAATTTAATTTATTCATATAGAACTCATTACAATTAATTTGAACATTTATTATTTTTAAATTTATAAAAAGTTATTTTAGTCTAATTAAGTTAAATCTAACATAGAATTCTTTATTCAATTTAGAGTCTTCTAAATTTTATTTTACCAATTAATCTGAAATATTAAAAAAAAATTATACATTTTTCCATCTAAAAATTTTTATTTCATCCTAAATTGCCAAATATAATTTTTTATTATGAAATTTTATTTCATCCTATATATTTTTTCATTATAAAATTTTATTTTCATCCTAGAAAAAATTGTCATCTAAAATTTTTCTTTCATCTAAAGTTTGTTTTTTCATTTAAATTTTTTATTTTGTTTAAAAAAATTTAACGATACAAAATTCTTTCATGATAAATGATAAAATAAATTTTAGCTATTTAGGATAAAAAAAATTTAGAAGAAAAAATATGTTGGATTAAAAAAATTAATGATGAAAAAAATATAAGATGGAAAAAAGTTTTCATAAGAAAAAATATATATATAGATGAAACAAAATTTCAATGATTAGTAATTTTTTAGCGATGAAAAGAATTTTAGAGGAAAAGAAAAATTTAGAAGAAAAAAAATCAAATAAAAAATTTCATAATAGAAATAACTTTTTAGCAATTTAAGATAAAAATAAAAAAATTTAGATTGAAAAGATTAAGTAATTTTTTTACATATTTTTAATAATTAGTATATAAAAAAATTAAAAGGTATTAAAATGTAACATTTAACAGATTTTATTAAATTTAACCCAGTTAAACTAAAATGTAATATTTTTTTTTTAAATATAAATATGTTAAGTGTTGAAATTAACTGCATGACTTTTATAAAAAAATAAATAAATTTTAAAAATCACTAAAGAACGTCCTAAAAAAAATATAACAATAGATATCTCAAGATAAACTCTTATATACGGAAAGTATTGATTTATTTATTTTTTGTAAGAAAGTCCAATTTTTTTTAATCCCTAGGTCCCTTTGAAGGTAAATGGTTAAACAAACAGCATTAAATTAATTATCTCCATTTTTATCAACTAAAAATGCTGCTTAATTGCATAATCCCATTGCCATGAACTCTCTATTTTGACATCAAAAGCTTCTTGTTGTGTTCGAGCTTACATATATACTAACAAAACAATCCATTAGCAGAATAACTATTCTCTCATACAATAATTTTAAATTCGAATTTATACACTTTCAATATAATATATATATATATATTTATATTATATCAAATACACTTATAGAATTTGAAACTTCTAGGGTGACATATATATATTTTTTCTTTTGTTAACTTGTTTATGTTAATTAACGTTTGTAATTCGAGGGTGATTTCATATAAATAAGAATAAACACTACACTATGGAGATGTTTGTCTTCCATGTATATCTATGGTATATGGATATGGATAGTTCTATATATTATAAAATGTCTCTTTTTATGGAATATATTGCTATAAAATATTGAGTAGACCAAATAGTACGAAGAAAAAGAAGATAATTTATTTTAATTATCTTGCCCATAAATAAGGTATGCTGTAAGGTAACCTAATATCGGTCAAACACCCAAGTTTTATTTTAAAAATGAACAAAAGTAAAATATAATAAAATATTAAAGTGGGGCAAAAGCCACCAAAAACTAAAGGCCCGGTTCAAGTTGGACAAAACCATCTTCAGCCGGCTCAGCGGTCTGGGCGGCAGCATAACCAAAGTCTATAACTCGCCGCCACATCTCCAAAAATTTCTTGCATGCTCTTTCATACTTTGGTATAGGACTGAATAAAAACTGGATAACTAAAAAAATCGACCTACTAAACCGGATCGAATTGAAATTTTTGACCTTTAATAAATGGTAGATTGGTTAATCCTACTCAGTCAAATCGGTTTTTCAATGTCAAAATTAATAGTTAATCGAACCGATCGACCATTATATATATATATATATTTATTTATTT
>QANX01002241.1:0-47905 GCA_003254975.1 Ochetophila trinervis | reverse complement strand
AAACTTTTTATCATACCTAAAAAAAACGAAAATTCCACGAAATTTTGTGGAAAAATTTGATTTTTTAATCCTTGGATACATGTGATATCTACTAAATTCATATTGAAGCTCCAGTTAGAAAAGTAGAATAACAATGTATGATTAGAATAACATTAAAACTATTGTACCGATATAATTTGTTGCTATTGTTAGAAGATTCTCATGTTAAGATCAGATCTATTATTATGTTATTTTCTTCTTAAAATTAGTAGAAAATTTGTCATTTGATTTTTATTTTTTATTTTTGTCAATATTAATTAAGAATGATTCTTGCAGATATTTCTTTTTTCTGTTGAAATTGTTGCGATTTCCAAACAAGAAGTTGTGAAGCCTTGTTCTTCCATGCTGGGGTATGAGGCTGAGTTTAGTCCAACTTGTATCGAGGTAACATGATGTAGATGTATCATTGCTTTACTTATCCGTGGCTATGATTGTTTTGTTAGACATTCTTTCATTATGTCTACGACTCTTGCCAGCTTAGCTTTTTCTTTTTTGGTTAAAATGGATTGCATTTAGTACAAATAGCCCTAAACAGAAAGGATTACAACACTGTCTTACTTCCTTTTACATCCATATCAGCAGCACATAGTCAAAAGTCTAAATGGAGGTCATTTAAATTGGAATAATCAAAATACAGAGGAACATTAGTGGAAAGGGTATTCTTAGCAACCAAATCAACAAGAAAGTTAGAGGATTTTGCGTTCCAGGTAATGTTCCATTTATAGGCCTCAAACCTGTTTCAAATGATCATCATATCATAGTAGGCCGACCAATCATTAAGGGAGAGCTTTGCATTTATCTCTTGGACTACCATTAGAGCATCAGAAGACCACACAATGTTCTTCCACCCTTTCTCCTTTATCAAGCCTGAAGCCCATTCAACAACTTTCACTTCAACTGCAAAAGGAGATTCACAAAGACACAACTTGGAAGCAAGAAATTGGATCTTCCCCTCCCTATTTCGGACTAGAACAGCCAAGCTAGTCTTCTAGTTCCTCCAAGCAGCATCCAAATTCACATTCCACCACCCCTCCTCGGGAAAGGTCCAAAGAGCTTTGATCTCCACCTTTTCCTTATTTAGCTTTTCATTTATGTTCATGAAATCCTCCATCAAGGACTCCAAACAACTTATCTCCTCCGGGAAGGCATAATTTATGCCATGGATCTTCCCATTTCTAATGTTCCCTACACATTAAAACAAAGTAACCAAGAAGACTGACATAAACTCTTTTCCGTTTACATGAAAATGTAAAGGAAGGTCTACACAGACATCCAGCAGCTCGTGAATGCTCGCCACTTGGATTGCTTCCATCCTGAAGTTCCATTTGCATGCAAAAGCCAAAACCTTAACCACAATGCAGTCTTTAAACAAATGCAACCTGGTTTACAGATCTTCCCCACAAATTAGGCAGCAGATATCAATCCCAATGATTCTTCTAGCTAAAACCTCTCTAGTATGAATCACATCAGTAGCCACCCTCCATAAGAAAATTGTAAGTCTATCATGCAAATCCAAATTCTATAACTTTTACTAAAAAACATTGTCTGCATCTCTTATCCTAGCATTAACCACTTTTCGGAAGCAATTTCTAACCGAGAAGGAACATGTTTCGTTCCCCATCAAGCATAGCTTGTCTTCATCTTCAAAATTGCTTCAGCTGATTGTTCTCCAAATATGTCTCGAACAATTGTTGAATTCCATCGAAGGTTGGAATCATCCCTCATATCTGCCACCTTTCTCCATTGGGATCAGTCTACATCATCCTTTGGATTGCTTGAAAATTGTTTAAGTTTGGCACCCATGGATCAATCCACATATTGATGCTAAAACTGTCCCCTATCCTGTAACAAGCCCCTAATCTTAAGGATTTCACCGCATAAGTTATTCCTTGCCAAACCTGGGAGCAACCCTTTTATAACGAATATTCAAAGATAGATTGGCCTTTGAGATATCTCGATCGAAGCATCCTAATCCAAAGGTTTTCTTCTCCACTAGCAATTTTCCAAGCTAATTTAGCTAAAAGAGCTAAATTCATCTCTCTAAACGGACGGAATCCCAAGCCCCCCATTTCTTTTGGTTTGCATAACTCCAGCCAAGCCTTGACTGCCATACATTTTCCATTACTCTGGTTCGATCCCCACCAAAACTTTCAAAGCATAGCATCCATATCATTACAAACCTCTTTTGGGAGTTCAAAGTTGACATGGCATAGATTGGAATTGCTTGCGCCACTGCCTTAATCATCACCACTTTGCCGGCTTTGGAGAGAAGCTGTCTATTCCAACCAGCTAGCCTTGCTTGGACTCTGTCCTTTATTTTTGAAAATTTCTTGGTTCAGTTCCTTCCAAAGACAAAGGCATTCCCTAAATAAATCAGATCTTACTTCTATTTTTTTTAAACCCATGATACCATTCATTTTCCTTTTCTCTTCTCTATTTGTGTTTTTTGAAAAGAGAGTAAAGAGTTTCTCCATATTAGCTAACTGACCAGACTGATTCCAGTAAGTGTCAAAACAACTTTTCAGAACTTTCACTTCATTAGCATCTTGCCAGCTTAGCTCAGTTATGTGTATGCCAAGCATCCATATTTTACCCATACACATATTAGCAAATGACATTTTAGTTAAATTGAAAGTTTTTTTGTGGCAAAAGTATAATCATTAGAAAAAAATAATTATTATTGTTTGAATTAAAATGTAAATTTCTAAATGGATGTGACAACTCATAATATTTACCACATAAGCATCTTTTATTTAAAATATATATATATATATATATTTATAATGGTTGTGATATCTGATCTTTATTCTTTTTCAATTAAACTTTGGTATTCATTTACATATTGAAATGATTTCTCCAAATGGTATTTGATCACCTTGTAACTATTCTAATAGAACCAAGTTCACAAATCACAATTAGTTCTTACTCATTGCTTTCTTATGACAACGAAGCAAAACCCAACATACAATATACACAAATGCTAGCTAGTGCTCTAATTTCAATGTGAGAATATATATAATTATGCCAGTTCATGGGTAAAGTGTGCTAATCAAGATGGTTTAGAAGAGCTTAATCCTCTTACATAATTTTTCTTAGAGTTAAATGATACATGCATTTATACGCCAAAGAAAATTTATCCCAAACATGATCTTCCCCGCTACTGAACTTGATGTATTAAGGTATTAATAATTCCTATGAAATTTTTGTTTCAAAAAAAAAAAAAAGAAGAAGAAGAAGCATATGAGGGAAGTGATATTAACTTAATTAGTAGCCAAGTCGGCCAAAAAAAACAAGAAACAACTTGTTAGTTTATAGAGAGACATGGGGCGGTTTTCTGGGATAACGTAGAATAATTCGAAGCAATTTGTTTAGCTTCTTCTGCCTCCAAATACCCAAATTTGTGAAAAAGAAAAAACAAGAACTCAAAATTTCCACGCGGTTTAGCATATTGTTTAAGGTTAAGCCTTTAATTATTAACTAAATGAAAAAAAAAAAAGAACAAAAAAAGTAAAACCTTTACAGGACGATATTGCCAATTAACAATATGCACACGGTTCATGAATTCCGGTCCACAAATTCATAAATTTTCATTCAACCCAGAAAAAATCATCATATTTGCGTGGAGATAAGCTAAAGTATTGGGAAATCTAATTCTTTAGTCTTATATTTATTGTTGAATATTATAAGATGCATGTTTAGGACGGTCTCGGATCTTTTTTTAAGCTTGTGATACATTAGTCTAATTCTTTGATGACCGCATGCTTATCTTTTTGTTTTTTTTGTTTTTTTTTGTTTTTTTGTTTTTTTTTTGTTTTTTTTTTTTTNTTTTTTTTTGTTTTGTAAAGGATCTTGGTCTTTTTCCATGATGACCTAAAGGGTTATGGTTTTTATCAGCTTGGTCTATGTTTTTTAAACCCATCCATTGTTTATTTATAATTTTGGGGAAAAAAACACGGTCATCTGTTTCTTATATTAGTTAATTTTTTTTTTTTTACACCAAATTCAAAATTTTGGCATCCTTTATTAATTATACTTGGAAGATTCATGAATCATTTATATAGAGGATGTCCTTCAATTAATAGATCATATTTTTCTTCAAAAAAAAAAAAAGAATATACACACACATTCATAGTGGGTAGAGAAAGAGAAAATGAGTTGGGTTTCTTGGTCTTTTTCAATTTCCAAAATAAAAAGGGAATATTTTTCAATGGGAGCTCAGCAGCTTGGGAGTTGTCCTGCCCCTTTGAGAAATTACAAGCGGTTAGGGCTTGTTTTAGTGTACAAATTCATGCATCTTTCTGTCTGTGTTGATGCAATGAATTATCTATAAATTAATATCCTTGCTACCAAATAAATAAGAAAAAAAAAATCACCATTCGGTCTGTCTTTTTCACAAATAGATATAACCGTATAAATTCATTTTTTTAGAATTTGTTATCTTTTGGTGTACATAGTTTCGTGAGACTATTTAGAAATAAAAATATGCAATTTGTCAATATGTATGATAATCACTTTTGAAACATATATGTTTAAGTGATATTTTAAATATTTATTATTAAAAAGTTATTTTTTATTAGAATTGTTATATAAAAAAATAAAAAATATTTTCAATGCGATTATACTAACGATCAACACCAACGGGAGAATAAAATTCATCACAAACACACCCTTAAAAAAAATCATTATTAACAACTCTTACATCGATATTTTGTTGGTGAAGCTGATCCTTTGCGTTCATGTTTTCGGATATTCTAGAGGCATCCATCAGCTGACATGTGGATTGACACATTCCAAAATGTGCTGAATAAAATGCATGAATTCTGTACCTTAAATATTCAGCAACAGCCAACTACCCTAATATAATGTTTCATTGAATCACATGACAGAGATAGGGTGGGGAAAAAGGGGAAGCTCAGCTAAAAGAGAATAAATTATTGTTACAGCTACATATGTCCTTCAAGAACCCAATAAAATGGTTTTTTTATTTTATTTTTATTTTTAAATCTCCCAAAACATGTAAGAACTTAGCCTTGCAAAAACTATTAAAATCCCAATTTATGAAAATCTCACAAAATAAAAACCAACACCAGATTGATCTCTCTGCAATCAATACACATTTGGTACAAATTTGGAATGGGTGGGGATAGGAAAGACATTTTTTTCCATTACTTGGATACCTAACATCTATAAACAACGTTACTTAAAATATAAAGTTAGGTATGCCAAATTAAGGCTCAAAAAGCAACTACCAAATCCTCTTAGAACCTCGATTCCACGTTTGGATTGCCTGCATGCACGTACGCACACGCGCACTGTTGAATTTTATTATATTCAACAGCCGTGTAGGTCCACTGGTCCAGTGAGGTAATTTTCACAAACACTTGGAAGAAAAGCTTACACGTTAACATAGCCACTTTCATTTCACCCACCTCAACCTCAACAATCACCGTACGGATCGAACCAAGAAACACAGTCCCCGTACATGCATCAAAATAGCCAGATATCTAGAATCTTTGACAAAGCATGAATACGCCATCACAAAAGAGAGGCCAATTCTGTGTATTTCTAAGCTCATACACTTGTTACGCCTTTTATTCTTCTGCTTTTCTATAAAATAAAATAAAAAATTCAGAAAACTTGACATTAAAAATTTTCCTAAAATTCTATAATATTTTAAAAAAAAATCAATATCAATTATTGCAGTTCTTGTCTGCATGTATGCAATTACATTAAACAATTATTTAACTATTATTGAGAAAAACATATAATTTAAATTAAATATACAATAATAATTGCATATATCTACAAAAACTACAGATGTATTATTATAAATTTAAAAAAACTAAATTTAAATTAAATTTCAAATGCTACAATTAAAATTAATCCTTTAAAAAATTATCAAATCACTCCGAAAAATAACTTTTAATCTTTAAAACTTGTTTATTGCTTCTCAGAAATCATGGCAAAATGTTTTTGTCACAATGTTTTTGCTTTGTGGCTACCCCTGTTTTGATCTCAAATTAATTTTTGAAACATGTTTTCATTCTTCTGTATTGACTGAGTTTAATAATTTTGATTAGCAAAAGACAAATTTTAAGTCAAAAAATGACAAAAAAAAAATTAATAATTGAGACTTTCAAGCTGATGTAATTTCTCCGAACACTACTTGCCCACTAATATTTTTCTTGCCTACCACAAACAGAGCCTGGTTGAATTTACCATTCTTGTGAGGAGTTTTACTTTTCTGTTTGCAAGAAATTGGAGGAAAGTACATACAAGAAAACTGCAAGAAAAAACCCAAATAGCAAATTTACAGAACCGGCCAAATCCGAAAGAATAAAAGAAAACTACAGCACAATTAACCATGCTCCTTCCTCATTTTCACTTAAACATCCATGTCAAATTGTTAAGACCAAAAACAATTTAAAATAAGAGTAGAAATATCAATCAAGATTCAGGAAGCAAATAAGGAAATCAAAGAAACACCTTAAGCTCAGTATAGTCACAAACTCCTGGTTAAAAATACAATAGTTTATGCTTATGGAGGGGTATATACAGGTTAAAAAGGGGTCAGAACGATATCAATTAGTAATATTACAATTGAAAAAGATTACACTTGTTTACTCTTTTTGCTTTCTTCTTTGCTCCTGGCTATACACCAAGGTCTAATAAAATTTACAAAGACAAAGCATCTTCTTAATATGCAAGATAGCAGTTTGTGTTGATCACCATCTCAATCATACAACCCCTCGTTCTCCCATATTTCCACAAGAAATTCTATCATTTCCTATCAATTAAATCCAGTTACCATTTAGAAGAACATACTGTGAACATAAAATGATTTAATAGATTAAGCAAAACCTATCAATTAAATCCAGTTACCATTTAGAAGAACATACTGTGAACATAAAATGATTTAATCGATTAAGTAAAACCACTAAAATTCTCAATGAAGACTCACAGTAAGAGGAATGCGTTGGGGGAAAGGCTGTTTGCTTCCTAGTAAACTTTCGTAAGACGAATTCCAACTGAAAAGACATACTAAGTCAGCCACAAGGAAAAATACATGTGAAAGAAAGAACAACAACTCACATAAATGTTGGTTAAAATAAAGAAACCAGAAATAACACATCTTAAAATAATTAATTTCTACAACTCATGCATAATTGTGAAGTTCCTCTCCCTTCTTCATCTATTTGTAAGAGCTAACTTTTATTTGCTAAGAGAGTTAAGATATTGCTAGATATGAACAAAAAGCGGGGTTTCCATTTAAATTAGATCAAACATGTTATAACTTTCTTAAAAAATGGAAGGCAGCACTTATTGAAAATGATAATTTGATGAGTGCTTTCAAGAATTAGATTCAAATTAAAGCTAAAAAATTCACCCTAATCGTCGCTCCCGATCTTGCTGGGTTTGATTCCCAGACCTCTCATTTTCAATCCACTGGAGCCTGCTTTGATTCCAGAGGAGAAGACCTGCAATTAACAAATGTAAATGTTCTGTAACATATACTTGAAATAATACAGAAGAAAACAAAAATAAAATATAATAAAGAAGACAAGAACATAAACAATGAGTAAATTGAGAACCACGATTAAAAACATTTGTTTCAGTAACATAGCACACCACCAAAAGGGATGTGTAATAAGTTATAATGGCAATAATCTCGGAGGTATCGACATAAGATGGATACTTGCCATGATTTACATAGTCTGGATGGTTGCTTGTGCTAATAGCTCCACTGCCATGGTTGAAGGTTTGGTTTGATGTGCTAACTGATGAGATACTTCTCTGGGACTGGATAGCACTGGTGTCCATATCACATGTACTGCTACTCCAAAAACCATCTGAGATGCTAGGTTTGTTAACTGTTCGCCCTTGAATTCTCAATCCTTTTGATGGCTCATCCACAGCAATAATTGGTGTGGGTTTAGTGCAGCATCCAAAACAACCACTGCTCTGTTACAAACCAGGTTAACTATATATACAATAAATAACGGGAACAGTATAGTTCATTATTGAGTCCAGATTTACAGCTAACCATAAGTGCAATAATTCAATGTTTTCCTTTTTGTTCCCTCTCTGCAAATGGAGAAAAGTAGGGAAAATGAAGGCTGATAAAGCAGAGCACACATTGTCACTAAAGGACTATCATACTCAATTCAATTACATTGCAACAAACTAGTCATAAACCACATCCTAGTGCAGTTTCCCTACCATTTCTCCTAGTCAGAGGAATGGATAGTATGAGATAAGACTGATTAAAAAACAATTCCTTACATATGAGGCAGAAATAAAACAACCAATTTTTTTTTCTTTTTTTTAGGCACCCACAGTAGCATTTGAATTTGTTAGACATCAAACTAGGATTTTGAATCCCACCATACTGCTCTCTGTTAAAATGTCATTTTTTTTTATGGGAGACGAATATACAGTGATTGTGACTCCAATTTTTTTAGACTCTCAATCCAAATGCCATAAATTAATACCACAAATTCTGTTATGTATTCCAATGGATTCTAGCTGTTTTTGTTTCCTGACAGCAATAAGAAGGCCACAACATTTATAAGAGGCATTTAAGCTAAGGATAAGCTAAGGAATACTGGAATAAATAACATCGATCCAATCTTCACTTTTTCTTCTAACTCAAAATCAATGCACTAGAGGAAACTTCAAAGGAATTAGTATATATAGAGGAGTATTTGGTATATCGAAGACTCTTTGTCAAGAATTTAAATTTCTAACAGTTTTCAGAAAACAGTTGAATAAACTGACTCTCTCTCGGATTTAATCTAATGAACCAAAATCATAACAGGATTTGAAATTTGCCAACAACAGCTTCTCTTAACATGTTTAAGATTTTTAGACAGCTGGTTACTGTCTAATTTTGAATTTTTGACCAAGAAAAAAAGGTTCATATTTTATTATTTCTTAGACCAAACTACAGTACCTTCAACCACTACATAAGAACTTCTTCTAAATTAAATACCCTTATACCTGAAAATTGCAGTTAAAGATTTCCCTAATAGTTTATCGGCGGCCCTTAATACTTTGGAAAACAAAAATTCATAAAATTAAGGAAAGGAGTGAACTTTCTCTACTCTAAAGTCAGCAAAGTAGAATAAAAGCAAAACTCAGCGCCAAAAACTTATACACACACACACATATAATATTATTCTCCTGATTATTCTCTAGCTTTTGAATACAAAATTGATAGCAAATGCATTTATTATACATAAAATCCAGAAATCTAACAAATTCATCCGAATAAATCGTAACGAAGTTAAACCCAAAATTAAAAAAAAAAATTAAAAATTGATGATGACGATGAATGATGCTAATAGAGAGAAAACGGAGAACTTACCCCATGCAAGCGAGGAAGTGATCGATCCAAGCAGTAATGGAGGCGTTGAGCGTCACCATTTCTAATTGAAAACCCACACCAGAAGCATCCGAACCAATCCAAAAACCCTTAGAATTGGAAAAAATGGAAAGTGGGTTAGTGCTTCTTAGGGCTTAAAGGCTTAAGCAGGTGTGCAAGTGCGCGTGAAGATAACGAATTCCGCGGAGAATTTTAGGGATTTCTACTTTCCACTACCCAGACGAAACGGATTATCCATTTAATTAATTAATTAATTAATTTATAAAATTTAAGAAAATAAAAATGAAAAATGAGATATAAGAAATGAGAAATGAGAAATGAGAAAATTGGGAGTTGGAAATTGGAGCGGCGTTGCCACCATGGGCTTGACGAGTCGGTGTATTGAATCAGCGGATAATTACTTTTCTACGATACCATTCACAGAAATATACAATATAAAAAAAAAATTATATATATATATATATATATCGATAAAATTTAGATGAAATAAAAAAAATTTAATAAAATTTATTGATATGTTTATTTATTATTTATTTTATTAATTTCAATATAAAAATTAAAAAAATATTAAGTAAAAATTATATTATTTATAAGCAAGACACATAAAGTATTTGTTGTTGATAGTAACAAAAATATTATAATGAAGTGATAAATTATTTATTAATTTGAATTATAATAATAATATAAATACATAAAAATTTTTAAATATGATTCAATACCAAATAGAATTTCTTTGTGGTTGAAAATTTCTAATCTCATTTTTACATTTTCATTTTTAACAGTGTATTGAGAGAAATATTGATAAAAAATTATGTCTATTTGAAAATTTTGTATGTATTTATTAATATACAAACTATATAAATCTAATATTACATGTGACTCTCAATTTGGATGTTGAAATTTTATGTTATGAGTTTCTTACATAATGAGTTATATAATGAGGCCAATAAATTTTTTTAAAATTATAATTATCCTTTATTTGTTTTTAAACTGTAATAATTATTTTATATTATTTTTATTTTTTGTTTTTTCAATTCTTTCATTATTACTTTTAAATTTCAATTAGGATGGTGGTAGGATTGGAAGAAAGAAGTAGAGATTATAAAATAAAAAATTTCATTCATTTTTTTTTTTCAAATTTTCATCGACGGGCCCGAGTTCCAGCTTTGCTTACTTCTGGCTGGGAAGAAGAAGTCCCCTAAGAAAGGGTTTTCTGTTAAAGAGGCTGCCTCATCGGCGGCTGAAAATAGAATATTAGTGGAAATATGTTATGAACAAATAATTACAATTTGAAAAAAAAATTGGAAAAATGCTGTCGAGAAACCAAAGTGATGCCGAAGACGGCGATGAAGGAAGTGGCGACGGCAGCGTAGTGCAAGCATGGATGGACTGCATAAACTCAATTCGGTATATGTCAAATTTGAAAGTTGGATGTAAAAACTGATTACCATTTTGGCAATGACAATACGAGATTAGCAAGAAGCTTTTCAGTCTTTGTTTTCTATGCATAAATAGTCAATTTGGAGTTCATATTTCTTTGTTAATACCTCATGTTATTATATTTTCATTTACGTATATACCCTTTTTTTCTTTCTGACTTTTTGGACTTGTTTATTTTTCCTCCCAACTTTCTTATGTTTCTATAGATTGTACCACGCATTGACTTTCATGTGATCATGCAGGAGCTTGAAGATGCTCCACATGTAAAGACCCTGCCAAATTTACCAAGCAATGAAAACTTGTTCATCCTCTATGGGCTTTACCAACAAGCTACTGTTGGACCAGTGAACACCAGGAAGTATTTACCTCATTTCCTGCTAGATGTAAACATTATTATTATTATTATTATTATTATTATTTTTACAATGGTGATTTATGGCATGGAAATTTTTAAAAGAAAATTGGGAGAGAATAGAAGCAGAGAGAAAGATGACGAATGGAGGGGAAAAAGGACACAAAATGTCCTTCTGAAATGGCTCACGTGCACTTTACGTGAGGAAAACGAAGCTTTTCAAACAGAAATGCTTGTAGGTATTAACGAAGCAGACAAAAGTTTAGTTTGGGTAGTTAATTGCAAAAAAAAAATAGTTTAGGTATCCATTTGTAAAACCTGATAAAGTTTAAATACTCCGGGTGTGAATTACCCTAAAGTAAATAAATATACAGAACTTGACTTGCACACCAAAAAGTTACGTAGAGTACACATACACTTGGTCAACAAGTGTCTTTACTTGCATTTAACTATGCTTGGGTGGCGAGATAAGAGCCTGGGCTTGGATGTTGCTAGACCTCATAATTTTTCTCCTCCAACAACACTAAAAAATGAATGATGGTTATATGCCATTCATACTAAATATGTCTATGCACTACTTCAACTTCTCTTACCTAATAGAGTTCTCTTTTTTTGAAATCTCAAAATCTTATAGCTACACCATATTTTTTAGGATAATTCGCACTGAAGGTACCTAAACTTTATCGAGTTTTACAAATGGGTACCTAATCTATTTTCTTTTTTTTTTGCATTTAACTATCCAAACTCAACAAACTGTATCATCATTACTACCTGCAGTCATTTCTATTTGAAAAGCTCCATTTTTTCACATGACATGCACGTGAGCCATAACAGAGGAGCATTTTGTGTCTTTTCACTTCCAAACTAATACTCTCTCTTTCAATTATCTTCCAACTCTCTTTTTTTCCTCCATTAAAGATTTCTTAGATTTCTCATGCCCTACCCACTGCATTACAGGCCTAAATCGAAACCAACACTTCAAAACATTCACTAAAAAGAAAAAAAAATTGGGCAAAAAAAAGAGCAGAGCAAGAAACCCATTTGACCACCATGGATGATTCTTAGTGGTTTCTCTTGTTTCAGTGCTTTTTTTGTTTAATTTTTTTTTTCTTAGGTTCAACAATTAGAGGGAAAGATGAAGAAGGATCATCAAGATGGTGGTAGTTCAAATAGTGTTCCCATGGGTAAAATGTAATGGATTCAACTCAAGAAGATGGGATTTCTCATCACCATCGATATTCCTAAACTCCGAGGCGGTATCACGACGATGCAAACGACGTCGTTTTGGATAGCTGAAGAGCATGTGTAAGGTCTTTTGACGACATAGGTGGATGACCGGATTGGCAGATGGGCTCCTAGTAAGGCTTTCGGCAATGGCACATTGAGTGGCTAGGAGCTTAAATTTTTGAAAGGTGGCCATTAATTTAGAGTTTTATCGTCTAAGAAATGGAGAAGAAAATGGGAAAATTTTATTTTTCACAAGTGAAATGGTTGCTTGATAGAGAGAGAGTGAGATATGATCTGAAGCCTTGGGGATTCAGCTTTGAGGTCTTTTTTTCTTTTTAGTGTTTGGAGTGAGAGAAAATGGCCGCGAATTGCATTTTTTATGTAGAGAAAGAGAGGAATTGGAGTGGAAATACGGACAATTTCTCATATTAAAAATAAAAAAAGAATGTGAGAGTAATTGAATACAGACATAATGTGAGAAGTCTAAGAAATCTTTAATGGAGGAAAAGAAAAGAGCTGGAAGAGAAATGAAAGAGAGAAAGTATTAGTTTGGGAGTGAAAAGACACAAAATGCCCTTGTGTTATGGCTCACGTGCATTTCACTTGAGAAAATTGGAACTTTTCAAACGGAAATGGCTGCAGGTAGTAACGGTGATATGGTTTGTTGAGTTTGGATAGTTAAAAAAAAAAATAGATTGGGTACCCATTTGTAAAACTCGATAAAGTTTAGGTACCCTCAGTGCGAATTACCCTACTTTTTAAGCTTGAATAGACATACATTCTTTAGTGCTTCCATTTCATCTTGCATTGTTGGCGGCTATTTTATTTTGTTTTGATGAGATATAAATTCTTGAAAACTCTCTAGCTCCACCTATTCAAAAAGCATAATATATTCAAGCTTCAGATGTCTTCTTCGCTGGAATTTAGCCTCACTCATATTTTTAGATCTGTTACTGAAAACTCTTTGGATCCTCTTCAGAAGGTACACTATTATCTAACCGCTTTGATGGCTCTGCAACTTTTGCTAAAGATGATTAAGTCTTTTCCTGCTCAAAAATTATATTCTTTCTTGGTCTGCTTCTAGAATTTTTTTCATGCGCTATTTGTGGCGATTTATGTTAGTGTTAGCACAAAAACCCTAAACAAAAGACGTTTTCAAATTTTCAATATCTTCTTGTCTAGAATTATAAATCACTACATTTCTACTACTAATCTGTATCCAAATTCTTCATCCTCATATTTTACAAAGATGCATGGAAAAAACTTTGCACCAATCTTCTACCTAAGCTCTTTGGATACATTAACAAAGGCATCTAATAGCAGGTGACACAAACAACTTCGTAACTTAGCTATATTGGTCATACTTTGAACATTATCTTTGAATGCCCAATTCATTCGCTCTCAAGTGTGCAAACCGTCTCCTTATGCCAAATGTCGTGTCTATTGTAGTAGGCATTTAACTCTTTGGAAGTGTACTATTCTCCATTGTTTAAAGGAGGAACTTCAATTTTTTTCTGATCTCACGCTCTATCATGGTATGGAACATCATGTTTCACACTTTATCCTGACATGGAATAGTTTAGAAAACTTTAATAATTGGTCCTTTGTCTTCAAAAGGTATACTAGCAACTTTTGACAAACATAAAGGCTAGGTAATACCCATTGCCACCAAGTGATTCCATCTCACAAACGTCAAAATGCATCAAACTAAGCAACTTTAGTATCCTGAATGTAGAAGATCTTAAGCCATATTTCTTAGAATGGTGACTAGAGTCTTTCATCTTTATTTGGCTGAAATCTATTCTCTATGCTCTCATAGCAGCTTTCTGCAGTTTTTCTTCATATGACACTTCTGGCCATAATGAAAACATTTATATGTTGATTTTTCTCTATCAATAGATCTACCCATGCTCTGGCTCTTGCCACTCCTCCTACCTTGACTACCTCATTACTATCTTCCCCAATTCTCTAGGATGAAAGAATGTGACTGGTCATTGCCTACATCTGTTCTTCTGGCCTCCTCATTGAATAAAGCATCATTCAGTATAGACATAGTAAGCATTTCGTTTGGGGTTGAATTGCAAATAGTGACTACAAGCGTCTCCCAACTGTCTGAAATAGAGCTAAGAAGTAAGAGCTTTTATTCCATATCTCCTAGTTGTAACTACACGACAGATAGCTAATTCACCAAGCTCTGGAACTCACTAGTGCATTCTGTTATAGAAGTTCCATTCTACAACTTCAAATTCACCAATCGCCTTATCAACAAGGTTTTATTCCAAGCATTTTTGGTTTGGTACATATTCTTCAATTTCTTCCAAAGGGCATAAACGTCTGTCTCATGCGCTATATGATAAAAGATGTTGTGACCGATCCATTGTTGAATATGTTTGATCGTCTTCCTATTCAACTTCTTCCATTATGCTTCTTTGCTAAAGTCGGGATTCTTTCCCTTGGATTTTATGAGGTCAAACATATCTTACAGCTAAAAACATCTTCCATTTGTGGTATTCAAAATGTATAATTTGTTGCAGTTAGCTTGATCATAGCTTAGGATGAATTTTTCCATTGACATTTTCTTTCTACAATGGCTTGATCAAAAGATCAGAGATGAATTGGATAATATAGAGTTCACCAACGTGTCCAGAACAATAAAAAATGGTGGACTAGACTCTTTTGGAGTCAAAATTTAAATCTCAAGATATTAGAGCAAAGCTAAAATTTTATAAACTTCTCAGCCAAAATTACAATGTTGAATACGACATGGGTCAATATGTAATTTTTGTAAAGTAAAAGGACTTATCTGCAATTTTTGAAATTTAAAACTCTAATCCTGACGTGGCAAATGGAAATGACAATTCTGCTAACATGGCACTGACATGTGACAGCATAGCGGCTGACGTGGCGACGTGTTAAGTAAAGCAGTTCAGCTCGACTTGGACTTCAATATCTGGAAGCACATGCAGTGCATGGACTGGAGGCAACTAACTTTAACCGGTGCGCGACAGTGAGTTCGACTGCGAAATCGGCTTTGGTTTACTTCTCTAGCTTCGTCTCATTGAGCTCTTTCATCTAGTACTCTAAAAAACATGTTTGAGCACTCTCCAAAAAATCACATTTTCAACTTGGAGCTTTGATATCACTTGTTGTGGTTTTCTGACTACTAAAGAAAATGAAAGAGTGAGAAAAATAAAAGAATTATTATTTCTCACTTAACAGAATACAAACATATCAATTCTATCACTTGAACTATTTTACTGTGCAGTCTCTCCTCTCAATCTCTCTGGATTCTCTAGACTCTTTGGTCTTTCAGAGTAATGTCATTAACTATCTAACCATGCATGAGAGGCTTGACTAATTAAATATACAAAACTTGACTTGCACGCCTAAGAGTTACCAATAATACACATTTACTTGGTCGGCAAGTTTCTACTTGACGGCAAGACATGGGCTTGAGCTTGAATGTTTCTGGACATCATAACAAAAAAGTTTTTGACTTTTGATTTATTATATATAAATTATTTAACTAACATTTTATTTATTTATTTTACAATAAAATATATTTCAATATTTAAACATATTTATTTTAAATCATATAAAATATATTAAAATTAATATAAAAATTGCAATATTTAAATATTAATTTTATATAAATTCTATTATTAAATTGAATTGTTTTATTATTTTAAAATAATTTAGAATACAGTAATATATATAAAATATATTTGACAGTTTTATATATTGAAAAAATAATAATAAAGATAAACAACCAATGTAATATTAACATGTTATATTAGCTTTTAAAAAAAAAATTTTAAAACAATCATTGAAATAAAAAAGATAAATTAATATACATTTGTTTATTTTTGTAGAATTTTATTTTGTTTTTGAATATAATAGAAATTTGAATATAATAATAACAAAATTGATAGTAAAAAAAAAAAAATCCTTCCTATAAACTTATCCAAACTTAAAAAAAGCTCTTTTTGGATAAAACATTTATTGACTTGTCTACCAAATATTTACTTTTAAGAAAAATGCTTATAGCCTTTAAACTAGAGCTTTTTTACAGAAATAAATCATATCAAATAGAAGCATAAATTTTGATTTGTGTTTCAGCCCAAAAAAATGAGACTTCAATTTGTAAATAACATTGAATGGGGCTATGAACTCCGACAGATTTCCATGTCCCTGATTTTTTTATCCTTGTTAAAATTTGATGACAATAATTATTCCTGAGCAAGAGGTTTTTTAAGTTCCATATAATCCATTATTTTAAAGCCAAAAAGTAAATACATAGCCGGAAAAGGAAAGAAATCCACCGCCCTTGAAGAAAAGGGATGCCAAGCAAAAACTCCAACCCCAATCCGAGAAGGTCAGCTTCTTCAAGCTTGTACCTAATCAGCCTGCACTATTTTTGTGTAAATCTATGTCTGTATAACAGCTTGACCAATAAAAACAAAAACAAAAAAAAGCAATAGCAGTCATTGGTATTTTGGCTTTTGGAAATAATATGGGTTATAACTTGTGAACCTTGAAAAGTAAATGATAATTACATCCAAATTACTCTTCATTCTGTCAGATCAACCAGAACTGCATATTACCATAACATGATCATAGAGAAAGAGAATTATTAAAAATACAATAGCAGATCGAAACTACTTCCAACAAAACTGCAGAGCCCACTCAAACTGGGGTTATCTGTTCCATCAGCTAAGTTCAAATTTTTTTTTTAATTAACCTTGTAATCCTAATTGCTCTTCTTAAACAAGAGGGCTGACAAGCCCACCCTCCACCCAAAGACTACAGAGGGCTCTGGCTTCTTCAGGATGAGAGATGATAAACCTGGCTGCAGGCCATGAATGAATGTCATCTGCTTGGCATTTGTCTCAGTGGACCTGAAATTAATACCACCAACACAATCACAAAACTGAAAATTTAACCTTCACGCATGTTAGATGGTTACAAGATAATCTCGGATGTACTAATGAAAAAAAACTATCAAATACCTCCCATCTAAATGAAGGAAAAAAGAAAACAATCTGAAGCATGAATGTGGAAGTAAACGACTCATGATTCATGAAGGCTGCAAAATAATATCATATTCGCTTAGATAACTTGCATTGAAAGGATCTAAGCTCTCAACTCTTTCCTAGGCAACATTAATCATTCTAGATTCTTATACAAAACTTAGGATGTGTGAACTGATAATAACAGCATCATCCTGGGGTTCATGAATCATCAGTACAAGATGCAAATTATCAGTCAAAAACTCAAAATTACTTAGAACGTCTCATAGAGAAGGCAGCCTTAAAGCCAGAAGTAAGCTGCTACATAGATAACACAAAAAGTAGGTGATACCCAGATTCATACAACATTCCATGGAAGGAAAGAATAGAAGGAATCCACCAAGGAATTGGCATCACATTTGAGAATGAATCATTAAAACTCACAGAAACTCACACAGAATTAGCTTCTAAGTTTTATTATTTGTTAAGCCTATGTGTATTGAGATATATAAAGGTTTCAACTTCCTGGACAAAGCTATAATCAAGGCAAGAGAAGCCTACAAACAGTGCGATGTTACTTATTTGGTGCTCAAACACATCTAAATGCTAAACACCTAAAGAAACATTATACATACCCAAACAAAGCTCCACCAATTCAAATGAAACAATCTCAAACTTTGGCAGTGAGAAAATTCCGAACCTATTTTCTCTAACACACAGTCAAAAACAAAACAAGCACACAAGCATTGACACTGAAAAAATAAAAAATAAAAATAAAAAAATAAAAAGTAAGTGGGGGATTAAGAAGAGAAAGAAGCATGAAATTGGTACATACATAGGAGGAGGAAGAGGACCCTCAAATGCAAACGTCGAAACACCCTGTCGTTGCTTATGCTTGGGATTCGCAGTGCATAATACAAACACACGCCCACGACGTTTTACTGTCCTACAAAACTCGCACATCTTCTTCACTGACGACCGCACCTTCATGGCTACTACTGAATTCGACCAATTGACAAAGCAATCAAAATAAAGTAATGATTTTCTTCAATGAAAATTTCACAGAAATAAAAAGATTACCTTTTCAAAATCAAGCAAGATTAGAAAACTCTGTGTAGGTGGAAATGTCACCGGAAATCGGCGGCGTCGTTTCCAGACCACGCACCTCCAAATCCAATCTTAGGTCTCTTTGTGACTGAGCACTTTAGGGTTCTGTTTGGAGAAGATGAGAGATGAGAACATGAGATTATAAAAACGCTGCGTTTATATTTGCGTACGTGTACAGTAAACATATATTATTATTATTATTATTATTATTATTATTATTTCTATTATTATAACTGAAAATTTTTAAATTATATTGTGTTTTACATTTTGGTTTGAAATTTTTTTTTTTTCACTTTTATGATCAAATTTATATTCTTGTATTACTGTAAGTTATTTTTGAAATTTTCATCCATTTAAACTATTAAAAAGCACGTATAATGCATGCAAGGTCAATTTTAAAAGTAAAATTGTAATTTTAGAATTTTTTTTATCATTATAGGTCTTTAAACTATATCGTTATTTACACTTTCATCCTAAAACCTTTTTTTCATACTTTGATTTTCAAACGTTCACTCAGAAAAGCTTACACATAAAATTCACGCTGACAAATATCTCAATCTCACTCTCTCTCCTCCATGCAAGGTTATTATTTTCTTTTATTTCTCTAACTTCATTTGCATATAAATAAAAAAAATTGATCAAAAGAGTTTTGGTTTAAAAAAAAATTGTGAAATATTTAATATGTGTTAGAAGTTAAATTTGAATAACTTTCAACACATATTAAATATTTCACAATTTTTTTTCAAAATAAAAACTTTTTTGATAAACTTTTTCTCTTGTATCTGCAAATGAAGCTAGAGAAAGAAAATAAAATAATAACCTTGCGTGGAGGAGAGAGACAACATAAACCTCATGTTTAAGCTTTTCTAAATGAAATATATGTTTGAAAATCAAACTGTGAAAAAAAAGTTTTAGAACAAAAGGGTAAATCGCGATATAGTTTAGAGACCTATAGTGATAAAAAAATTCTAAAATTATAATTTTACCCTTCAAATTGACCTCGCATGCATTGCACGTAATTTTTAACGGTTTAAATGAATGAAAATTTCAAAAAGGACTTACAGTGATACGGCAATATGAGTTTGATGATTAAAATAAAAAAAAAATTAAAACGAAAGTGTAAAATACAATATAGTTTAGAGCCCTTAAATAATAATAACCCTTATTATTATTATTATTATTATTATTATTATTATTATTATAACAACAAAGCTCTTTTTTTTTTTTTATAACAAAAAACACCTAATTTTTTTTTTAATTATTCTACTTTATATGTTGAGTCGTTGACTAAAAAAATATATTGGATATTTAGACATTAGTCTCCCAATTATATTGTGTGCTGGTTTCCAAATTTTTTTGGATTATTGCATTTTACTATTTTTTTTTTTTTAGTTTTGATGTTATACAATGTAGACCTTTTTATTTTAAAATTACGTTGTGCCTCTATTTTAAATTATTTTTGCAGGCTAATCCAATTGAATTCAAAATTTAACAAAAAAATTAAAATTTTATGACTCCTCTGTTAGAATTATCTTTTTAGTCCCACTTAAGATATTATCTATTATGATAATTCTCTTTGTATTTGAATTTAAATTAAATTTGATTAAAATTTGAATTTAATTTGTTATATGATATAATCAAATTATTGATAAGATAAAATCAGGATAACAGTAGTTATATATGTTAAGATTTTATTTTAAATTTAAAAAAATAAAAATATTAGTTGGTTTGGATTTAATTATTTGTACGTATAAATATTAGAAAGACTCATAGAACAAAAAGATCTAACTTGAATTCAGAGAGAATACGTAAAAAATTAGAGAGTGAAAATATTAGAAAAAATATTCATTCTCTAATATTTTGGTTTTTTCTCTGAAATACAATAGAGTTAACAATCTGCTGTACTACTTGAAAATAGTCTTGGAACATCTAACATATTCGGTGGTAGATCCCAGTAGCATATCCGGTGGTAGATCTCAGTAGCATATTTGGTGGAAGGTTGTAGATCATGTAGTAGATTATGTGACAACTTGTAGATCCCGGTGCAAGTCATAAACCCAGTAGATTTGTTATATCATGCATCAAATCCAAAAAAGTCGGATTATTTTCTGTGTGTGAGGTATTTTTGTTTCATCTTTCATAATATGATTCAGTTACATATTAGTTTTGTGTGTTTGATTTTACGCTTCCGCAATATATATTTTTTCTACAATTGGTATCGGAGCTTCCCATAAGATTATATGTTGAATCTAGATTATGAAGCATTTTATGATGTATGTTTAGATATATGGCACATATGATCTTTATATGGTAGATCATGTATGTTAGAAAAATTATTTATAATTTTATTCATAATTGATAATTTTGTTGATGGATGATTGTAGCTTTAATCCATAGTTAGATATTTGGTTGTATATATATTTTTTTGGTTTGTAACAGGGAGGCTAATCAAATATTAGGTTTTCTCCATGATTTTTTATTTTATTTACGTTTTTTTTTTAATTTTGTTTAGATATTATGTAAATTTGTAAAAATACAAACTTGTAATACTGCGCAACCTTTACTGTTTGGACGATTGGAAGCAAATCAAAGGGAGTTTTGGCTAGAGACCACCATGGACAGAAAGTAGACACATAGACGAAAATATTGGATGGTGGTAGGTCGCCGAAACCTCCGAACGTGCCTACACGAGCCACAAGAATATTCTGAGAGTGGAAATCACTCTCATGTCATCTTTGGGCCCGTGAGGACGCGTAAACCTTTGGATCACTTTGAAATTTTGGCATTAGCTTCCTTTTGTGAGTGCTTGAACTACGGAGGTTAGTGATGATTTCGGCGACAGAGGTCAGTGTTTGATTGGTTTGGATTTTGGTCTTTTGGGCTTAAACCTTAAATAGTCAGTTTTAACTTGGCCCACAGTCCATGGAGTTGCAAGACCATAAAAGAGAAAGAAATGACCAGCACGATGGATTGGGCCAATTTTTTTTTTTCTTTTGGGCTTGTAATCTAATTTTATCTTTTCATCTAAGTACCATTGATTAAGGTTGATTATTTATTTTTTTATTTTTTTTATAAATGGTTTAATTATACATGTCATATAGAGTAAGTGGTGTCATATTAATTTGCATCAATTATATGGGCATAATAATTATTATGATTTATCTAGATTAATAATTATTATATTTTTTTCAAATAATAATTTGGAAAATCAAAATCCTAATAAGTTTTTTAAAAATATTGAATGGATGAAGATTTTTATTAATTTTTTTTTTTTTTTAAACCCTAAGGACTCCATTGTGGGTCAAATAATAAAATGATCATGTAACACCCCAATAGATAAACAATGTCAGATTTTATTGGATTTGACATTAATAATTTTAAATTTTAATACTCGGCCCAACGTCGAAAATTCTTGGATATTAAAGATAATTTTAAAAACTAAACACTGATTTTAACATTCAAACTTAATCCAATTATTACGCTCCCAACGACGCTATGTTAATTTAATTCATGGCTCAAAGTTATTTAAAAACAATGGCTGATAATCTAATTAGACATAATCAATTTGAATGAAATTAAAAAGTATTGTCTGGGAATGTCTCTGTATAAAGAGGTTGGGACTTAAGTATGTCCGTTTGGGACATCCCAATTTTTTCTAAGAACTAACCTAGTAAGACATTTTTTATTTTTCATGATTAAATTAAGTTTATCGTAAATGTCTTACCCAATGTAAGCGCTTATAATGGAAGCTAAATTATTATTTTTGCAATAAGCTATTTTTTTTTCTTCAGAAAAATGGCAACTTTTAACCCTCTAGCCATTATTTTAAGCCAAAAATCCATGAATGGAAATAATTACAGCGACTGAAAAACTAATATGTTTATTGTGCTGGAATATGAGAAAATCAAATTTGTCTTTATCACCCCTAAACTTGCCGTACCTGCAATAGATGCCGAGGCTCAAGTGAAAAATGATTATTCCAACTCGTAAGAGGCAAATTATGCAGTTCGCTGCTATATCAATGACAATACTGCTAAACACTTGATTCCTCATATCAGACATCTCGAGAGTGGGGAAGCAATGATTCAGGCTCTTGATGGGATGTTTGCTGAATCAAATTGTGCTTTAAGGCAATTGGATTTGGGGCCCTAATGAGCACATAAATGATTAGAGAAAATGTATGGGGCCATTGTCTAAAAATGATGGGGCAAACCTCAATCAAGTCAAGGTGATGGGATCAAGTTAGATCAAAGGTCCCAAATTGATTTGATCCTAAATTCTTTGCCTGAGCGCTTTAGTCAGTTCAGAATGAACTACAACATGAACAAGCTAAATTTGACTTATGTAAAGCTTATGCATGAGCTTCAGAGTGCTAAAAAGTCTCTTTCAAAATCCAACAATGTTTATTTTACTCAGGATTCTATTAAGACCAAAGGGAAATCTCAAGTCGTTAACAAGAACAAGAGTAAGAAGAAAAAGAAGACAGTGGTACCAATTATCAAAACTACTCAAATAAAGAAGCTAAAGGCAAATATTTCAAGTGTGGAGAAAAAGGTTACTGGAAGTAGAATGGCTTTAAGGTAGCAAATAAGCCATGTATGAGTGATTTAAATTATATTGAAAATTGTTTAATAGGCAATCAGAATGATAAATGGATCATTGATTCAGGAGACACTAATTATGTTTATTACTCTTTGCATGGTTCAGACAAACTAGCTTGGTTGGAGAAAGACAAAGAAATTTGAGACTAAGAAACGGAGAATATATCTCTATTAAAGCAATAGGACAAGTTTATTTATTTTTTAATAATATGATTTTGATTTTGTACGATTATTTATTTGTTCTAGACTTTAAGAGGAATTTGGTTTCTGTTAGTTGTTTATTTGAACAAGGTTTGATAGTACAGTTTAATTCCTCAGTTTTAATAAGAAATTCAATTTCAGTTATTTGTTCTGGTGAATTATAGAATTGTCTTTATTTTTTAAGTCCTGTGTCTTATAATGTTAATAATTTTGAGCATATACATGTTGCCAAGAAAAGGAAAGTTTCAAATGAAACCTACCTTTGGCATTTACGATTAGGTCACATTAATTTTTACATGATACACGGTTTGGTTAAAAGTGAAATTTTAAAATCTCTAGTATTTGAACCTATACCAGTATGTGAATATTGTTTAAAAGGAAAAATGACCAAAAGACCCTTTAAGGCCAATGGGTATTGTGCAACCAAACCATTGGAATTAGTGCATACTGATGTATGTGGACCAAAAAATGTTCAAGCCAAAGGAGGGTATAAGTATTTTGTAAACTTCATAAAGGATTACTCAAGATATGAATATGTTTACCTAATGCGCCAAAAGTCTGAAACTTTCTCAAAATTTCGAGAGTATAAGGATGAGACAGAAATACAATTAGGATTCCATATTAAAGAACTTCGGTCTGATCGAGGTGGTGAATACCTATATGGAGAGTTCAAGTTTCACCTGACTTAAAAGGGGATAATTTCTCAACTATCAGCCATTGGAACACCCTAGCAAAATGGAGTTGCAGTAAGAAGAAATAGAATTCTTCAAGATATGACTAAATCTATGCTTAGTTACTCATATCTACCTATATCATTTTGGGGATATGCTTTAGAAACATCACTGTATCTTCTAAATTAGTTCCTTTTAAATCTATTTCTAAGACGCCAATAGAATTATGGAAAGGGTGTAAGCTCAATTTAAACCATATTCAGATTTGGGGTGGTCCTGCACATATCTTAAAAAAGAAACCAAATAAGTTGAAATCTCGTACAAAAGTGTGTGTTTATTGGTTACCTTAAGAGAACAAGAGGTGAATTTTTTTATAGTTCCTCAGATAAGATCGTGATTGCACATGCAACTTTTTTAGAGGAAGACTATATAAATAGTTTCAAATGCAAGAGTAAAATAATTCTTGAAGAACATGCCTCAACTCAAGAACAGGCTGAATCACAATAGTTTTTCCATGTTGATCCATTGATGCCTATGTATGTTCAAAGAGGGAAAAATGTACCTGAATGAGAATAAGCATAAGTAGAACTAGTGGAACAACAAGAACCAGTACAGGTAGAACCTATACCAGTATAGTTAACTTCCACCACAAAACAATGAACATGATCCTCTTTTAATTGCACAACCACCACTAGTGCAGCTTCTTCATAGTGAAAGAGTAAGACACAAGCCGGCGAGATATATCTTGCTAGGCGAATCTTACCAAGTCATCATTGATAGCGACAATGATCCTGTTAATTATAATGAGACACTGGAAGATGTGGATGCATAGGAGTGGCAATAAGTCATGGATCATGAGCTAAAATCTATGTATTCAAACTCTTTTTGGTCTTTTGTAGACGCACCTGAAAGTGTAAAGCATGTAGGGTGAAAGTAAATTTACAAAAGAAAAAGATGATTAGATGGGAAGGTAAAAACCTTCAAAGCTGGATTGGTGGTGAAAGACTATACACAAAAGAAAGGATAGATTACGATGAAACTTATTCACGAGTAGCCATGCTTAAATCTATTCGGATTGTTTTAGCCGAGCAGCAAAACTCAATTATGAGATTTGTCAAATGGATGTAAAAACGGCCTTTTTGAATGGAAGTTTACAAGATGACATTTATATGTAGCAACTAGAAGGGTTTGTAGCTAAAGGTCAAGAAAACATGGTATGCAAGTTGCAAAGGTCAATTTATGGACTTAAGCAAGCATCCAGGTCATGGAACATTAGGTTTGATCATGCCATTACTTCAATCAGTTTTGAGAAAGTCTTAACGAACCTTGTGTTTATAAAAAGATCCAAGGTGAAAAAGTAATTTTTCTAGTCCTCTACTTTGATGACATTTTATTGATTGGAAATGATAAAAATGTAATTGTCAGTTGTAAAGAAATGGATGCACAAGCAATTCAATATGAAAGATTTGGGATAAGTAAACTATATTCTTGGAATCAAACTTCTAAAAGACTGGAAGAATAAGATGTTAGCATTATCTCAATCATCATTTATTGATAAAAAAAATGTTCCAAGTTCAACATGGATAAATCCAAGAGGGGATATTTACCTTTTAGACATGGAATCCATCTTTCTAAGAAACAATCACCAAAAACTCTTGAAGCGAAAGATATCATAAGCAAGAAACCTTAATGTTTCATTAGTAAGTAGTCTCATATATGCCATGTTATGTACTAGACCATATATTTGCTATGCAGTGGGAATTGTAAACAGGTTTCAAAATGATTCCAGATTGGACTACTGGGCTGCAGTGAAACATATAGTCAAGTATCTAAGGAGAATGGGAGACTCTATGTTGATGTATTCTAGTGGGAATGTAGAAACTGTTGGTTTCACATACTCAGATTTCCAAAGGGACATTGACTCTAGTAAATTTACTCCAGTTATGTGTTTACTATGAATGGATGAACCATTTGTTGAATAAGCATTAAACATACATGTGTCACTGACTCCATCACTGAAGCTGAATATGTGGCTGCATCAAAAGCTGTAAAAAAGTTGTGTGACTTAAAAAATTCTTCATAGACCTATAAGTGACATCTGGTGCAGAATAACCCATTACCCTTTACTATGATAACAATGGGGCCGTAGCACAGTCTAAACAACCTAGGTATCATAAGAGGCAAAAACACATAGCAAGAAAGTATCACTTGATCTGTGATTTCATCGAGAGAGGAGATACAATAGTTGCTAAAATAATATATGACTTAGCAAACCCCTTTACTAAGACTCTACCTGAGCAAATATTTCATAAGCATGTAGATTGTATGAGTCTTAAGAGGGTGCCAGACTTACTTTTGATTAAGTGGGAGTTTGTTTTGTTTGTGTTTTTGTAATGAGAAATAAATATTTATTTTCTAAATTTAATAAAATTTTGAGTTATTTTTTCTAATTTTTTGTGCACACTAATATTTTAAGAATAATGTCGAGATTGATTATGTAGTATATGTTCATGTGGATACATCCACAGAATATATGGTCATAGGTTCTCTTAATTAATGAATGAGATCACAATTGTTGAATAAAGTTGGGCATTTTATTTAAACTGCAATATTTTATGAAATAATTTATCTTGGTTATTATAAAATATTGGTGCAGACTATGTTTGCAGTGATTAAGATCAAAGTGAAATTTAATTAAGGTATTTGAATGATTATTGTTCTTTGAGTTATAAATAAATGAGGTCTATTTTATGGCTAATATCTTGATGAGTTAGGAACGTAATTTTTTAAATTACTAGTATTTATAAAATAAACAATAAAAAATTTGTATAGAATATCATCTTGATATGTTTCAGTACTTGAATGTAATGATGTCATTGGCCAATGTATTTCATCCATTAGAGAAACTAATAAGTCAAGAAAATAAATAATTAATTGATTGTCATAAAATATTATTAATTAATTATTAATATTTTACAAAGGGGAGATATAATATCAATATTATTGTTCTTAATTTTGGAGTTCAGCTCTGGGCTTTTAGTAGAGTAGCACCAAATTAGATAGTTGCTTGACAGCTATAAGGCACCTTAATTAATAATGGCTGCTAGATCTCCAGACTAGCTTAGGATATCTGGTACGGTTCACATATCAGCTATGGGAATATAAGACACAAATATTAAGTTACATGGACTTGGAATTATCCGCTTGATTCTACTTGAGATATTATCTATTATGATAATTATCTCTATATTTGAATTTAAATTAAATTTGATTATAAGATAATTTGTTATATGATATAATCAAATTATTGATAAGATAAAACCAGGATAACAATAGTTATATTTGTTAAGATTTTATTTTATATTTTAAAAAAATGAGAATATTAGTTGGTTAGGTTTTTATTATTTCTACGTACAAATATTAGGAAGACCCATAGAACAAAAATATCCAACTTGAATTCAGAGAGAATACGTAAAAAATCAGATAGTGAAAATATTAGAGAAAATATCCATTCTCTAATATTTTGGTTTTTTCCTTGAAATACAATAGAGTTACACTTACTACTTAAAAATAGTCTTGGAAGATCTAGCAGATCCGGTGGTAGATCACAGTAGCAGATCTAGTGGTAGATCCCAGTAGCAGATTTGGTGGAAGGTGGTAGATCTTGTGGTAGATCATGTGACAACTTGTAAATCCGGATGCATATCGTAGATAAGTCAGATTATTTTCTGTGTGCGGGTATTTTTGTTTCATCTTTCATAATATGATTCAGCTACATATTAGTCTTGTGGATTTGATTTTATGCTTTTGCAATATATATTTTTCCTACACCATCTTCATGTGCCCTATTTTTCTACTTTTGATGTTTGCAAATATAAATACCAAAGACATGATTGTTTTTCTTGTCCTCTTTTTTAGAGAAAATGACATGAAAATTTGAGCGGTTACCTAAATGAAATTAAATTACCATTTAAAGAGATCGAATGGATAAAGAAAAAGAACAACATATAGAAGAAGCAGGAAGAAGGAAAAAATAATTAAGAAATAAAGAGAAGCATAATAAAGCAAAATAAGAAGAAAAAAATGTTTCTAGCGGGCCCTTTTTCATTTTAACCTTTGGGGATGAGAAACTCTTTTCTTGTTGAGCATACAAATTGAAAATCCTAATCCTAAATTTGCTTTTCTATTGGAATAAGGGGCAAAATGGTGTTTGGTGCTTCAGGTATTAGAGATCATAGGTTTCATGGTTGAGGTTAAACTTCTCATGCAAAATAAAGCATTTTTTAGGTAATGTTTGACACGCGATATCAATATTGATAAAGAAAAAGAATTGAATATTTATATTATTTTCTGTATTTGGTACGTTTTTTTTTTTGTAAATAAAGACTTGCTATTAAGCACAAAAGAGACCTCAAAAGAGGCATACAAAAGATCATATTGCTGCCATATCAAATAACAAAGCACTCTCAATAGTGGCAGGATTGATGCTAAGGTCTAAATAAGATAAAGAAACATTACAATTAGTACTAAGGGAGTGCTTAGCAATAGAGTCAACCAGCACATTTGAGGATCTGGCATTCCACTTCAAACTCCACCGATTAGCCTCCATCCATCTCCTATTGTCAAGCACCTGAGAACTAGTGTGCCACCCTCCAGGAACTTGATTGGATAAAATTTCTAAGATCACTTTTTTTGCATAAAAAGAGAAAGATATTTTACTCCACTTCCTCCTGATAGCCTCCAAGAATGCCCACTCTAAAGAAAGAACTTCCTTAACAAATGCTGAAGAAGCCGAAATCAGTTTAGAAGAGGCTTGCACCAGTAAACCGAGATCATCCGTAACCACAAAAGCTAGAGCTGCCCTTCCTTTAACAAATGCAGCATCACAGTTTATCCTCCACCAACCAAGAGCTGGAGGTATCCACCTCTCCACTGGAGTTTCAAGAATATCCGGCTTGCCAAAAATGCTTTCAGCAAATTCCTCAATCGAGAGATTTAGAGGTTGCTTCCCCAACTGAGGCTTTACCACGAAAGCAACTTTCATTTCGAAGGTTCCAGAAACAGTACATCAAACACGCAACAAAGACCATCATCGAATCCTTTTCCCTATCTCCGAGCACCAAATTTGCCTGGGAATGCAAGCATAACTCAACCAACTCATTCATAAAAGAGTGTTGCCACTTATCCATTTTTGCTCCCCATTTGCTGGCTAAGGCCAGGGCATTGAAGCACGAGCAATCCTTAGAAAGATGCATGGTGTTCTCAGTTTCAAAACCACATAAAGCACAAGAGGTATCTCCCACATTAAAAAACTGATTTAGCTTTTTCTGAGTTGGAATCTTATCAGCTAAGATTCTCCAAATGAAAATTTTTAAGCGCTTATGCATCTATGCTTTCCAAAACCTTTCCCATATATAAGAATCGGGAGCCCCATTGTTCCCATTTATCTCATAGCAATTGCCCACTAAAAACCTTCCAGAATTTTTACCAATCCAAAAGAGCATGTCCTCATCTTGCCTCCTTGGCCAAGGTATCTTGAGAATAGCTTCTACAACATCTGCATTACACAAAAGTCTTAAAACCGGTTCATTCTAACCTGAACCATCTTCAAATCTTAAATTAATAAGTTTGCTCCAATGCCGAGCATCCACCCCATCCTTGAGCAAAGGTAAGCGGTTGGGAAGGTCATTAACCCAAAGGTCCTTCCAAGGATTAATTCTAAGGCCAATGCCTACCTTGTAGCAAGCCCATTTTTTGACAAAAATTCTTGAACTAAAGATTCCTTGCCAAACAAGAGACATGTCACTGGATTTTTGAACTTCAAAAAAGGATTTCCCTTTCAAATATTTAGCTTTTAAAATTCGGGCCCATAGGGAATCCGAACTCGAAGCAAGTCTCCAACCAAGCTTTGCAAGAAGACTTGCATTGATATCCTTGAACCTTCTGAAACCTAAACCTCCCAACTTTTTGGGCTTACAAATTTCCTTCCAAGCTTTTAGAGCAAGGAATTTATTTGTATCGGGCCTAGAATTCCACCAAAACTTCCGAACTAAGGCATCAAGATCTTTGCACACCCCTAAAGGAGCCCTATAGGTGGCCATCGTGTAGGTGGGAATAGCTTGGATCACTGATTTGATTAGAGTTGCTTTTTTTTATTTAGAAAGTAGGTGCTGGTTCCATTCCTCCAATCTTCTATTGATCCAGTCCTTGAGGCTAAAAAATTTCTTTTGTCTTATTTCGACTAAACAGCAGTTGATTTCCAAGGTAAATCGAATTTCTCACCATTTCTTTAAACTGAGAATCTCTTTGATTGCCCACCGGTCTTTCTTAGCAATATACTTGGAGAAAATGGCACTAGATTTGCCTCCATTTATTTCTTGATTGAACCAAGCCCCGTACTTCTCAAAGCATTTTTTGACCGCACTTGCCTGTTCTCGATTGGCTCTACACATAACAAGAATATCGTCTGCATACATAACATTTGAAATGGCAAGAGCATTCCTATACACCTTGATTCCGTGAATACCACCTTTCCTCTCTTCCCCAATCAACAGTCTAGTTAAGAATTCTGAACAAATGATGAATAAGAAATGAGACATAGGATCCCCTTACCTTAAACCTCTAGAGGGGAAGAAAGAACCTATGATTCCACCATTGAGAAGGATCGAATAGTGAACCATAGATATACAGCTGAGAATCAATTTTCTAACCTCCCTAGAAAAACCCCAAGCCTCCATAGCTTTATTAATGAAACTCCATTCCATCCTATCATATGCTATTTTCATGTCAACCTTAAGCATCAGTAAGCCATTCTTCCCTCGGTGGCCTAATCTTATGCACAACTTCTTGGGCCACAACTGTATTTTTCGCTATCCACTTCCCTTCGATAAAAGCTCCTTGGTGGGGAGAAATAAATTTCCCCAAAAGTGGCTTTAGTCTATCAGTTATAATCCTAGATTCAATCTTGTACACAAAATTACAAAGACTAATAGGCCTGAAGTGGTTGAACTCAACAAGCTATTTTGTTTTAGGAATGAGAGCGAGGTAAGTCTTGTTAATATTATGAGGCATAACTTTCAACCTAAAGCATTTTTGAACAGAACTCACCACCCTGGCCCCCACTGTGTTCCAATAGTTCCTGAAACAACTCACCGAAAATCCATCTGGCCTCGGGCTTTTTAGCGGGTGCAACTTGTTCACACAGATTTTCACCTCTTCAGGCGAAAGAATCCTCAAGATCATAGCATTTTATTGATCGTAACCAAGGATGAAAATATCGATATCGACGGAAATATCGAAGGTTCAAAATACAAAAATATCGATGGAAATATCGACAGAATATCGATATTGATAAAAAAAAGAAAGAAATGATGGAAATTAATAGAAAAATATGGAAATTTTTGATGAAACTTTAGGATATGCTTATTTATTAGATACTTTATCATTTATCTATAAAAATTGAAAAAATATTGAGTGGAAATCATATTTATCATAATTAAGAGGTTTATAATACTCGCTGATAAGAACAAAAATGTTATATATTAAGTAAGGAATTATTCATTAATCAGAATAATAATACAAGTACATGATTACTTAAATATAAGTCAATACCACATAGAATTTCTTGGTGCTTGAAAATTTTCACTCTCTTCCTCATCCTCATTTCTAGTTGTGTATTGAAAACAATATTGATCAAAAGACACTTCTCCTTGATAATTTTGCATGTAATTGTTAACATGCCAACCATGTGGATTTAATATTTCATGTGAGTGTCTTTGCTGATAGTTATGATATGGATATGATGTTGATTGACTTTGTTCATAACTACTAGCTCCTGATGGTTGAGTTTAAGAATGTATCCATGAGTTATTACTTGATGAAATTCCATAACTATCCATGAAATAAGAGTTATAGTCACTTTCAATTCTCATTGATCCAAAATTTGTAGAAAAAGATTCATCTTCTTGTTGTGAAATAAGGGTCATTATTTTTTTTATTGAAGACTAAATAATGAATGTCTGATTCTTTCACGTGAACAATTATATTGGTAGAAAAAGTGATTACAATATAAAAAAATAATACAATTTTATAATTGTAGATAATTTACGTGATAAATCATATAAGTTATATGATTAGATTATGTGAGTTTTAAACTTTTAATCAAATAATTTTTTTAACTTGTTGAAAATTTAAACCAAAATAATCTTCTTCTTTTTAATTATAACTATTTTTTATTTTAAAATTGTAATAATTGTTTTACATTTTTTTAATTTTTTTTAATTTTGCTTTTAAATTCCGATTCGTCTAATTATATTTTAACTTAAAATATATCATCATAAAATAATTATAATTTAAAAAGTACTCAATATATATATAAATATATCATATTTTTAAATTTTAACAATCTAAATTTTCCTGGAAATTTCCATGGAAATTTTGACCAGTTTGTGAAGCAATTACCATGGAAATTTAGACGAAAATATCGGAGAAATATCGGAAATTTCCATGAAAATTATGGAAATTTTGACCAGTATGTGAAGCAATTACTATGGAAATATTGGCGAAATATCAGAAATTTCAAAGGAAATTATAAAAATTTTACCCTTTTTTTTTGGATGAAATTTTTTTCGGTGTAGAAAAAACTGAAATTTTGGCAAAATTTCGCTGATTTTTTCTATTTTTTCATCCATGGTTATAACTTTCTCACCCATCCTCTCTATCTCCTCTGAAAGCTCCGATTCACTTGACCAATAGAGATCTGTAAAATTTTCAATTAAATAGTCCTTGATTTCCTCCTCTTTGCAAATCCATTCCTGACCACATTTTATAGCATGAATTGTATTCCTTCTTCTTCTAACTGTCAAGCTTATATGGAAAAACTTATAATTCCTATCTCCATCCTTTAGCCATGTTTCCTGAGATTTCTAACGAAGAATAGATTCCAATCTAGTCCGTTGTATTATGAGATCAGACCAAATTTGCCTTTCTCTCCCTGCCTCTCCTTCAGGATTCAACTTCAGCTCCTCCTCAAGCTTCTTAATGTTCGTGTGAGTGAACCCAAAGTGATCTTTATTCCACTTCCGGAGAGCTTTTGATGTGTTAAAAAGACTTCTCCTTAGCTAAACATCTCATCTTTCCAATCTTCATCCCAAGCTTGTTCAAAAACATTGAAGCTTGCTCTATCAGACACCCAAGCCTCTAAAAACCTAAACGGTCTTCTGTTTCTCTAAATCTCTCCATCCTTATGGAGCAAGATAGGACAATGATCAGACATTTCCATCTCTAAGTGTTCCATTGTTGCTTTGGGGAAATGAAGAATCCAATAATCATTTACCACCGCTCTGTCCAACCTTTCCTTTATCAAAGCTAGCCCTTCCTGGCCATTTGTCCATGTGAATTTCCTACCCCTGAAACCAAGGTAAACTCCTCCTGTGTCATTAAGAAAAGTTTGAAGATATAGAGATTTTCTCCATACTGGTCTACCTCCAAACTTTTCTGAAGCATCCACCACCTCATTGAGATCACCTATCATCAACCACGGGTCATCAACTTTTGAGACTTGTTCAACCAGAGAGTCCCAAAAAGTCTTCTTTGCCCTATAGTAAGGAGTGCCATAACAGGCAAAAAGATCCCATTTTCTACTCCCAACACTATCTTTGATGATGCAGTGTAACAGATGATTAGATTTCCAAAGACATTCGATATTAGTTTCCTCTATCCACATTAGAGCAATTTCCCCCGCAATTCTCATAGCTTCTAAAATCACCAAATTTTTAAAATTAAGACTTCTGCATTTCTGATCCATTTTGGCTTTGTTCACTTTGGTTTTTATAAGAAACATACAATCCGATTGTTTCTGTCTGATCACACTCTTGAGATAAAGAACTGAATCTGGGTGCCCCAATTCTCTGCAATTCCAGGACAAAATTTTCATGGCTGAGAGGGGGGCATGTGAAGGCCTGTCTCCTCGGCCTTGTGAAAATCCAACTGTCTCTTTGAACTCTGTCTTTGAGTATCCCTGTTTTCCTCGGCTACCTGAGTTCCTCTATTCTGAGCTGGTTTTTTCTAGGACCTCGTTCCTTTTTGTTTCCTCCTACTGCCCGAAGGCAACTAAATACTGTTTCCCGCCAAATCATTCCCCTCTAATTTTGAAGGGCCAACTTTAGGTGTGGAGACTTCTAAGGCTTCCATGGTTTCACTAATATCCTGGATTTCTAGACCCATAGCATCTTGCCTTTCGTTGCAGTATTCCTGGTCCTTTGAGGACCCTTCCAAAATGTACTGGGCCTATCTCTTAGTTCCTGAAATAGAGATGGATATCTTCTTCTTGGACTTCTCCGATGGTGGGTCAAAAGATGGGCCCCAACCCATGAACTTGAGTGAGTCATGGTCCAAGCATGCCTCATATCTTTGGGCCGCAGAGCAAGAAGTTATGTCTCCCACTAAAGAAGAGGCCTATAGTGCTAGATCATCTCTATTAGAATTCTCTCTACAGATCCATTTCAGTACTGCCTCCTGCAGCAATTTCTCTCCCCCACATGCTTGCCGATTGAGAGTAAGGTTTAGGGTCTCCAACTTTACACTTTTTTGAATTTCATTTAGGAAAATCTGCAACCCATTTCCTTTTCCCTCATCTGCCGCCGTACCTAACCTCTGTTGTACCACCGTTTGGTCTATTTTCCCTTCTTCCAAGATTTTTCCTTCCTGATTGTCAGAAAAAAGATTTGTCTCGATTTGAGCGCAAAGTTCACCTTGCATGCCATCTTCCACCTGCGGAATGATTTGCCGATCACTGTCCGGTGACGGATTAATGAACAAAAGGTTGCCGCCGTGTTTAGCCCTTAACCACGGTCCATACACCTTCTCCATTATTCTGTTGCCAGAGATTATCGTCGCTAGATCTGCAAATCTGCAACTCTTTGTGACGTGATCAAGAGCCCCGCACTTGTAGCAAAAATCGGACAGGCGTTCTAGCTTGAACTGGATCCAAACCTTTTCTTTGTTTTCTTTCTTTGGAAGAAACCTACTAGTAGCAGAGCATCCATGGCTATATCCACTCTTATTCGAATAAATCGATGTCCAACCACACACCTGTGGATAGAGTCCATATGCAGCTTTCCACCATGTTCTCGATCCCTTCCGCCTTCCCTTCATGGAGAAAAATAAGAGGCAACCCATGAATTTGAAGGTGGAAAGTAGTAGTGTCAAAAGCCACCTAATGGATGGACAAGTATCCCAGCCATTCTTTAAGCACAATAAGGGCACCATTAAAGGACCAATGTCTGTTATGAAAGACCATATCCTTATCTTTTTTGTGTTTGAAGTTAAACTTAAAAATGTTATTTGCTAAGTTTGTAATCTAGACATTTGAAGACAATTTCCATGTTTTTTGGGCAATTTCGAAGATGGTGAACCTTTAGAAATTGTGAGTTGCAAGTACTTTCCCCACCAACACAAATTCTGTGACTAGTTTCCCTTTCTCATTGTTGGGTTTGAGAAATAGATTGTTGAGTGACTCTTGTAGAGATAGCCCTTTCTCCATGAAACGGTCTGTGGCCAATCCCTTTCTGCAACCTTAGCTACTATAAAACCGTCAATAGAACAGGAAGATTCAGAAAAAGACTTTAGATGCCTCTGGAGAGCATTATGCTCTGGGGTTTACTCCGATGGTCTTTTAGAATCCATCGATATGTTCTTAACCAACCAACAAACTATGCTTAGTCAAGCATCCATTGTATTTGGTACGTGCTATTTGGTGAATATTATAATCTAATGGATATAGTATCTCACATTTGAAGGCGAAAGTTTCGCATATAAAATTTTCACACTATATTCTTCTCCTTAATCACATACTTTTTTTGATCTTCTTTGTCTTTTTTTTTACCCTAACTGTTATTTCTTCTCTATTGTTTTTTTTTTTAAATATCCTATTTAAAAATTTGCATTATTACAATTTAATTTTTCATATTTTAAAAATTTTAATTATCACTTCTAGACAATAAATATGAATGATATAAATGAAAAAGTATAAATGAAAGTGTGAAACAATATGAAAGAAAAAGATAATTTGGAATTTTATTCGAGAATTCTTGTGGATTTGAGATTTATGTTTAGTAAAATTCAGTAAAAATTATAAAATTATATGTGATATATATATTTGAAAATTCACCCTTGCTTTGATTTTTTTTTTTCATCTTCTACACATGTTATATGTGAATTTGGGAAAGAAAGATGAAAGAACAGTTTTTGCGGAGAAATGAGACTATATTGGGATTTTAAAGATTTTTTTTTTGGTGAAAGAAAAAGATAATTTGGAATTTTATTCGAGAATTCTTGTGGACTTGAGATTTATGTTTAGTAAAATTCAGGAAAAATTATAAAATTATATGTGATATATATATTTGAAAATTCACCCTTGCTGTGATTTTTTTTTTCATCTTCTACACATGTTATATGTGAATTTGGTAAAGAAAGATGAAAGAACAGTTTTTGCGGAGAAATGAGACAATATTGGGATTTTAAAGGGTTTTTTTTTTTTGTGCGTGCGCATACATGTAAATTTAATTTAATTTTGGTTTTTTTTTAAATGGGGTAAATATGCAAATTTTGGTTGATCAAACTTTTTATGTTGTTATTTAATAATAAAAAAATTATATATATTACTATATTACACAAAATTTGCTCAAACAAAAGAAAATTATCTCATTTCAATTTATTAAATTGAATAAAGTTATAAAAATTAAAATTACATCAAAATAGAATTTCTACAATGTCATTCCACCTTTGCTTATTTATTTGATGCAAATGTATTAATATATTTTAACACTTTGTTATGCCAACTCTTTAAATTAAAAATATGAATATAAAATATAATATTTGAGCAGGAAAATAATATAAATATTTAGGATTTTTGATGTTTAGATAAGCACATAAATAATTTCAAATTTCTTAAATCCTATATCTTATTGAACTACATTTTTATAATTTAAATAGCAAAAATATTAAAGGTTAGATAATATATTTCACTGCTTTCTAATTGAGATATTATGACTTGCCAAAAATGTAATAGATGTAAAGGAAAATTAAAATCTAAGTTAATGCTATTATAACACTTTCCAAACTTAAAGAGTGTGTTTTGATTTGGTATAATTTTAATCATTAAATAAAAAATGCAAATGAATCAACTTCTTCGGAAAACTTAAATTATTGTATATTTTTACATTGTTTTAATAATCAAATTAAGCTATTTGCGAGAGTCACCCAACCTTAGCAAGCAAATTTATTAAAAAAGTAAGAAAAAATCATACAAAAGACACCAAAAATAAAAGAACCATTGCTAAAGGAAAAAACAAAACAAAACAAGAAATAAAACTATTTCTTCTTAATAGCCGTAGTGCTTGGGCAAATCCCCATACGTTTTGAAAATGCAATCATCCATGGATTTTCTTCACATCTTTATTATCAGATTCATAAAAAACTAAAGTCATATTATTCTGAATCTGAAAAGAAATCTCAGAATCACCAACAAACTGAACCAATGTCATTTTATTTGTTCCAACTGCAACGGGTCTCTTCTCCTGTTTATCTGCATTTGCTAATATCAAGTTCGAGCCCGCAGAATTAGCATCTTCCAAACTAGGCATCAAATTTCTCTTGTTACCAAAGTTCACATAAACTTAATCGTCATCATTGCCACCCTTTTTTGCTGCCAAAACCGCAACTGGGTCAACTTCATTATTACTTTCATCTACCGTTGAAACATCAGTTGGGCCCACCATAATGTCAAACTTGGCTGCCTCTTTAAAAAATTTTTTCATTAGTTCGTCCAAACATACACCATTTAACAAGATCATGTCTTTTACCAAAAAAAAAAAAACAAGATCATGTCTTATAGAATGAAAAACTGACCAAAAAGAAAGACCATTCTCATAAAAAAAGAGAAATCTCAGACTGCTTAAACTTAGTTGTCTTTTACTTTTCATTATTTCGTCCGACATTTAACAAAATCATGTCTTTTATAGCATGAAAAACTTAACGAAAAGAAGGAACATTCTCATAAATAGAGAAATTTGAGTGCAAGAACTCTCACGCTCCAAAATCAAATTCTTAAGCAGTTTAACAACAAGATCCACATCTATGAGAACTCGATCATAATGATCGCAATCCCCATTTAATGTAGCTTGATCTATCAACAGAGAAATCCCAATTTCTCGAATCAGATCAAATAAAATCTTTGAATGCCAATATTCAAAACATAGATCGTAAAACTTTGTCGGTTTTTGCAAAGCCTGGAGACCAAGATTGAAGCCGGATCAAACACCAAGCTTCAAAGTCGACGTAGCCCCTACATTCCAAATCCTAGTGAACATTATTATCCTCAAAGTTAAGCATGATATGGAAATATCTGCGTCCAAAATGCCAATCCTTTAAATTCTAAATATTACTGAGCTTGGTTTTGAGATCTACAAGTTTCCTAGGTGTGTCGTCTTATTCTAGCCACAAGTAAAAATTGGAACACTAGATTTTCCATGAGCATTCATGTCCATCACCTTTCCCTCCACAACATTCGCAAATTAAAAGATTTTCCACCCCCAACTGAGTTTTGGCCGAAGCAGTACCCGGAGACAGACCCAAGCCATCACCAAAGCCGATTTCTTTCATTGGAATCCCACTATTGACCACTCCCACATCTGCTGTACCAAAAGGAGAAACAGTCCTCACCGCATGATTTCACTGCCAAACCAGTACTTTGCCGAACACCATCACAAACCTTTTAAACCAAAATAACTTGACCCGAACCCAAAGTAGGCATCCAACATCAACCGATCCGCTCCTGCACTGTGTGTAATTTTTGAACTACCCACACTGTGCATACCAAAGACCCATAAATAACAATATCTTTTAGTTTGGTTTTTTTTTATAATGTTTATCATAATATTTAAAAATAAAATTCTAAAAATTTATGACTAAAAGCATAGAAGTTACATCTTGTATCGCACAGCCATTCCATACCACTAGATATCTGAGCGTAAGGTTCACCATAAAGCCATTTACGACCATAGTCTACCTAGACATTTGTGATGATTTAAAGTTTGCATATTCCCTTCTATTCGATTGACTCGTAGAACATAGTTACCAAAAAATAAAAATTATAGAACATCGTTTTTTTAACAAGTCATCCATTTCCTTAAACTCCGTGTTCTATCTTTAGTCTTATCCGTATTGATGGAGGCATCGGAACTAAATTCATAGTTCACCCTTGAAGTCTAGTGGTCAAGCCCATTATTCTTGGAGACGCAATATTGGGCCAAAACAGTCAACATCTTGTGGAATTTAGACAATGAATGCAACATTTTTTTGTTAGAAAATATGATAGGAGTATCCGGTTGGAATTTTGCGTGGGTTCCAATTGGGTACTTCACAATCACAACGGTGTCCTCCCCACAATATAAGATTATTTTATTCCAGCAAAAAATGTATGAAAAGCTAAACATATTTATTTGAAAGTAGAAATGCAGTTTAGAATGAATATAAAATGCACTGTCCGATACGAGTTTATGATATGTTTCTACATTTTTCGTTGTAAAAATAGTTTGAGTCTTAAAATATTTTTATTTAGACAAGTAGTGACTAATAGTCGAACATTGGTAAGAAACGAATAAAAGCAACAACTTTTTTTTTTTTTTTATTGTTTTTGGGTGCATACAGTTTTCTAGTGGTTATATTTAGGACCAGCCATATTGGAATCCAGTTCAATACTTTGGTTCAATTATGGGTTCCAAAAATCAAATGGAGAAATATGTGGTTTGCTGCTATGGGTCCTTGGCTTAAAAATGTACGTCACATAAATCATTTGTTTCTTTTTCCTTTTGATTGAGGGATGAAACTCTATGATGTTCTGATTACTCTATTAAAAAAAAAATTTCTGTAATGTGCTACAATACAGTATATGTATAAGAAAAAATATAATCTACGCTCCCAAAGTTTAGTAGTAGAACTAGAAACTTCATTGACATTTCTCAGTTTCAAAAATCACACTTACCCTTTGAAGATTTTATAACTATCATTTACCAGCTTTAGATTTGATTTTTGACAAAATTAATTTATGAGAGTCTATTTTAGCTTAATTTATATGTCAAAATAAATATTATATTTATTATTCTTTCATTTACTTTATAATAGCGTACATTAAAATATATCATTTACTGTAAATTTAATTTATTTAATGATAAACAATAGAATTAAAAAATGATACATAAATTACAATTTTAATATATATATATATATATTATATAAAAGATCATAAAATAAAGTTTTGATATTTATTTTGAAATGAAAAGGTAAAAGAGTTTTCATAAATAGATTTCTCAAAAATCAACTCCAAAGATATTAAATGATGATTTCTTCAAACCTGGAAGGTGTATGTGATGATTTTTAAACTGGGTAGGTGTTAATGAATTTTTAATCAAATCTAGAAGGTATAGACAAAATTTTCTCTTTGCACAAAAGCATTTTTAATGAAAGACGTGGATTGCTATATATATATGGTATATAAATAAATATTTTTTAAATCTATATAACATAAATGCACATTTAATTTAAAAATTATTTTTCAATAATAATATGCACAAAAGTTATTTATGGTTATTAATTAATTATGTATTTTATTAAATATTTTTAATTTTTTAGTAAATATATTTTTAAAGAAAATTTTATCTTTTTGGAAACTTGACAATGTCTGACATAGCTTTCAGAAATAGACATTCACCTTAATAATGTCAAGGCCACGTGAGCTCTATATTCATTATAGACATCACTATTGAAATGTATTTTTTCAAAACAATGTTTATATATGCTTTTGTAGTATGTTAGTTTTACCAATCCATATTCTATTGGAAATGCTCTAAAGATAATTAATTATGTTACAAAATTAATGGTAGTAATTGATCAAAACTTACTGTATCTTTTTTCTATAGAAAAGGTTTTACCTTATATTGCACACTTAGGGTCAGTGAAATGTATTTTTTCAAAACAATGTTTATATATGCTTTTGTAGTATGTTAGTTTTACCAATCCATATTCTATTGGAAATGCTGTAAAGATAATTAATTATGTTACAAAATTAATGGTAGTAATTGATCAAAACTTACTGTATCTTTTTTTTATAGAGAAGGGTTTACTTTATATTGCACACTTAGGGTCAGTTTGGTATGGTGGACTGTGTCATATTGTGTTGGATTAGATTGAGTTGTACTATATTATATTGAAATGTTCTGTAAAATATTCTATAATACATATGATATTTGGTGCAAAATTGTATTAAAATATATATAACGATATGTTGTTTGATATATATAATATATTTTATTGTGTGTACAATTCTTATTTAAATTTTTAATTTTTCCATTTTAATTTTTTAATTTTTTAATTATTAATTTTGTAATTATTATTTATTATTCATTTTAAGTTTTTAATTTTTGATTTAAGTTTTACTTTTTAATTTTATTCTCTTAATCAAACTTTTCTTTAGCAACTTTTAGATTGTATTAGCTAATATATTGTTTTTTATTAATACAACATCTATTGTATTAAAAATGAATATTGTATTAAAAATTACAATACATGTAAAAAGCCAAACATTGTATTAGTTAAACAATATAATACAATACAATTTAATACAACTTACTAAACATGAAATTAATTAACAAAAATGATTATTACTTTAACTATAAATTAAATAAAAAATTAGAGATAAAAAAGATATTGCTTTCGCTAATTTAAGGATAATAAATTATTGTTGTAAATAGTCATGTTAGGGATTTTTTATTTTTATTTTTTTTTGGTAATTATAGTCATGTTAGGGATGTTCCAGCTTATAGATATAAGGAGCACATCCACGACTATCCTCATTACCACTAATCAACTATTTGACTAATAATATTTATTTTTGAAGAAATGTTTTAGACTAATATATAATATGATAAGTTATTTAGATCCTTATCTTCAATTTTACCCCTTTCCTAGATTACTTTTTAGGCAAAGGCCTGTAGGCCCTGTAGTATGACTCCACCTCTCCCACCTAAAAATCCCCTAATGAAGTCACTTCTAGTTCTAGTACTATATAATAATATGATTTGCTGCAATCTAATTCATGCTGAGGTATATATATGGATATACAAGAAAACACAAACAAAATATTTATAATTGTCAATGAAACTACAGAAACAAAAATGTCACTAATTGATTGCAGAGGTTTTGAATAGGGAAAATGTTTTTTGCTTGGCAAATGAATATGTTTTATTTTATAATAATACAAACATAATTGCAAGGTAAGAAAGAGGCAAGAGGAATTCAGGGGAAAAAAAAAGGGGGGGAAGAGAAGGAGAACATCATTGGATTATTACACTTTTTCTCGATGTGTATATATATATATATATATATAATATAATATAATAAATGGCTATACTTAAACCGTTGCTTTTTCTTTTCTTATGGTGGGGGACTAAAATGGTGACGAGGGGCATGGACCACTGAAAAAGGAACCCAATGTTTGTGAAAAAGCCTCCATAATTATTTTAGAATGGCAAATGGTCGTATAAAGTTGATGAGGTAAGTTAAAAAGGGAATGAGGAAGCATCAAGCAAGATATTTTGAATATGTCATGCTTCTGTGGGGTGGTGAAATCATTGAATTCGGATCATTTTGTCACCTTCCACTGCCCATGTACCACCTAGTAATTGGTGCTTTTTTTGTCACTCCAAAAATCAAAAGAAAAAAAGCAAAGTTTCTTTTTCAGATGGGCTTCAGCTATCAGATCAGATGCAAAGTGAGGGTCAGTCAAAAAACTTAAAAATTAAAAAGTGAGGGTCAGTCTATGCTTCTAATTTTTAATTTTATTTTTTGCTTCTATACCTTTGATTGTGAGAAATGAAGACATTCTTTTGTGAATGGAAAAAAGAAAGATTTATAAGAGTGGAAAAAAGAAAAAGCAAGAAGAAAAAAAATTGGAACGGAAGATTGATTTCTTATTTGAAGAAAGTAAAAAAAGATTAAAAAAGAAGAAGTTATAGATAGATTGGTGGAAAATAAAATAAATTAATCATTCTAGAAGTATATAGATTGGTGGAAGAGAGAATGTAAAACCAATAGCCATTCTCATTAACTAACCAGGTTATTGTAGGCTGCTTAGCAATCAAGGAAAAAAAAAACTACTTTTGACTTTGAGAGCCTTAGAAAGTCATAAAAATATGTAGTTGTGACTTACATATTTGTTTATTAATATTATTATTATTATTATGATAAACATTACTTGTGAGAAACAATAAATTTGTTTACATTTTTCTTTGTTAAAAGACAAGGGTTTCATTAAAATAGTTAATTATTATTATTATTATTTTGGTCAATAAATAAACTTGTTTACAATATAGAGAATAAATTTCTACAATTTGTCAGTCATGTCGATGGACATGTTGAGAGTGGAACTATAGAGGGCACAGCGCTGACCTGTTCCAAATATCAGCCAAACAGTGCCTGACTTTCTTTCGGGCATTTTTATTTTCTTTATGGTTTTAATTAGCAAGGAAAGACTTCCAACATGTGCAAGATATTTTGGGTGCAAAAGACTCGTTAGAACATTTTAACTATATAATTTATAAAAAAACATTTTAACTATATACGGGCCATTAAGGAACCCGATCAGGATCGGGTTCCTTAAAGGAACTTAATTTCACGCTTTCGCGAGCAGGACTCAATTGAAAGAAACAGAGTTTCAACTTTTAAAGAAACGCACCGTTTCATTTGTTTGACTGAGAGTGCAGCAAATAAGTGCGAAAACGCACCAATGTTGACCGGGACAAAATTGAAAGTGGGGAGAAATCCATTTAACAAAAACAGTGCGTTTCAATCTCAGTCATTTTTAAAACTTCTCTCTGCACCCACTTCCTTCTCTGCATCTATTTATGCAAACAAACTCGATTATCTCGCATCTCCAAAGAAACCAGAAAAACTAGGTTATTCCGGCCTTACTCTGGGCAGCTTTGCAGCCGCGCTTATTCCGGCTCGGTGTTCCAGTTCAAATAAGACTCGGCAGAGAAGCGAGAAGCCATCGACGGCCGGGTTCCTCTTCACCGACTGGCTTCCACACGACTTAGTTGGGTTCCCCTGCACCGGTGGGCTTCCATACGACTCAGCAGCGTTCAACTAACTTCTCAGTCGGCGGGCAGCGACAGAGAAGCACTTTGCCGAATGTATTTCCAATATTTCGAAATTTAAGATTTAGGGATTTTTCCCCCAATTTACCTAGTTAATCCTTTCATGCTGCACACATGAACAAATCAAATGCTTCTCAAAAATCAAATGTGTTTGATAACTGCTTTCAATACATATATAATTTAGATGGAGTTTTCAATGCATATACTTTTGACTACTTTGTTAAATCTGAAATTTTCAACAATTGGCATGATATTTATGATATTCTGTACAATCTAGCTTGCTGATTTTGGAATTTTTTGAGTAGACAAGAACAAAAAGTGAATTTTAATTTTGAGTAGTCAAAATTAGTTCATTTTGTGTGTCTAAATACTATATTTAGTCTTAGACTTAGGGAAAAAAAAATGAGATTAGAAAAAGCACGTGTGTTGAATTAATTTTTTGTTTTTTGTTTGGTAAAAGTATGTTGAATTCATTCATTGAGATCAAATACAACAAATTTAATGATGGAAGATTATAGATTATGATACAAAAATTATTATTTTTGTTTTTTGTAATTATTTTTGGGGTAAGGAAGAAAATAATCATTCCTTTGGTTATGTTGAAAGTATGTTACTTGCCAAGTCTTTATTCTTACTCCATTAGTGATTCCTGTATATGTTGCTCTGTTCACAAACACATTGGATACTTGATCTTTTGAATTATAGCTCCCAAGCTTCCAATATTGTCCACAGATCATAGAGAAATGGAAGAATCTAGCTCTACAAGTCAAGCTTTTATTCCTCATGTTGCGGATAAAAAGAAATCTAAAGTTGGACAAGAATTTACATCAACTGAAGAGGCCTTCGCTTTCTATAATGCATATGCACGGAAATGTGGGTTTAGTGCAAGGATTGGAAATAGTAAGAAGAAACCTGGAACAAATGAGTTGATTTGGAAACAATTTGTTTGTTGTAAGGAAGAAAGAACAAATGACTTTTATCAGAAAAGGTTGAATGATGGTGTTCCACGAACAAGCGAAAGAAACCGAGTAACTATTCGAGTGGGTTGTAAAGCAAGGCTATGTTTGGTAAAGCGACAAACAGACTCGAATTGGATAGTTAGTTCTTTTGTAGAAGAGCATAAACATTATCTTTCAACTCCTACAAAAGTGCATTTACTAAGGTCACATAGGTGTGTTTCTGCTGCAAAGAGAGCTCTAAATGGCGAATTATCCTCAGCAAATGTACCAACATGCGAACAAATTCGAATAATGGAGATTGAATCTGGTGGTCCTGAAAATCTCGGTTGCACTGAAAATGATTTTAGGAATTATAAAACAAAAATTGAAAGAGAGGAAAGAGAGTTTGATGCAGAAAACATGGTAGAATTTTTTTGTTTCAAAAAACAATAAGACGATTCATTTTTTTTTTACTATGAGCTTGATGAAGCAAATAGGCTTGTCCAATACTTTTGGGCAGATTCTATTGCGAGAAGACTATACGATACTTTTGGTGATGTTATAATCTTCGATACTACTTACAACACCAACAAATATGGTATGGTTTTTGCACCGCTTACAGGAGTAAATCATCACGGTCAACAATTATTTTAGGATGTGGCTTTTTAAGTGATGAAAAAACAAAATCATTCCTTTGGTTGTTCAGTAAGTTGTTAGATTCAACGTTAAGAGGTGCTCCTCAAGTTATTATCACTGACCAAGATCCTGTAATGACGAAGGCGATAGATCAAGTTTTCCCATAAGTTGTTCATCAGTATTGTATATGACACATTTTGAACAAATTTTCGGTTAAAATTGACTCGGTAGTGTGTCGAGATAATTATAAAATTGACTGAGATTGAAACGCACCGTTTTCGCGAAATGGACTTCCCTCCACTTTCAATTTTGACCGGGTCAACATTGGTGCGTTTCCGCGCTTATTTGCTGCACTCTCAGTCAAACAACTGAAACGGTGCGTTTCCTTAAAAATTGAAACTCCGTTTCCTTCAGTTAAGTCCTGCTCGCGAAAGCGTGAAATTGGGTTCTTTAAGGGAACCCGATCGGGTGCCTTAGTGGCCTTGTAACTATATAATAGTATTAAAATTTATAATATTTAAATTTAAATAAAATCAGTTTATAATTAAATAAAAAAATATTACTATGTAAAATAATTTTTAATTTTTAATTAATTAATTATATATTTTAATTTTTTTAAAAACGGGTTTGTTAAGGAAAATTTGATTTTTATGAAAATATAGAATATTTAATAAAATTTTCAAAATTAAACATTTAACGTTGAAAAATAACTTTTTTAAAATGCTAGCTATATTATTTATGTTCATGTCTATTTACATCATTTACATTTTCAATTAAAATGCTTTTATTTGTAAAAAAGCAGCTGTTATTTTTTTCTTAGAAATTCTCTTTCATTAAAAGGGAATTTTATTTTCCTTTTTATACAGTAGTGGCCAATATCTAACATAAACACAATTTGCTCGTGAAAAAAAAGAAGGTAAATTGTAGAAAATGAAAGTGAAAAGGAAAGAGGTGCTATCCTATGTAAGAGTAACATCACGTTTTAATCATTAATTGCGGTAAACTTAATGATCTATCCACAGTGTAAAAATAAAATATATAAGTTATAAATTATAAAATTGTCGTTGATTTTTTTTAACCGTCGTCTTATTTTATCAACGTCGATTTTTTTTTTATAACCGACATATATAAAAGTAAAATCATCGTCGATAACTTTTTTCTTTATTAGTATACTCAAAAAGATCAAAGAGCTGAGTTTGTGCACTCTCACAAAATAAAGTATGCATGCTCCACAACTGAGAAAGTCATGTATAAGTTGGAGCTAATAATGGATTGGCAAGACATTTGGATTTTGGACAACAAAGATTTGTATTTTCTGTCCCATTTTTCTTTTTCTTTTTTGCTTTATCAGCCGCTGATGTGGTAAGTTATTTAAAAACATTATCAAACGAAATAAAAGAAACTCAAATGAAAAAAATTATTGGTTTTTAGAATGAGGTGAGATTTTATTACTGGTGGAATAAGAATAGAGAAATGAGAACAAAAGATCTCCATCTGACCAACAACAAGACTAGATACAATGTATGGTTATACGTATAAAATTAGATGCTGATGCATTATAATATTTTTTAAAATTTAATTTGTTTATTTAGAGATCTTTATAATTAATTTTAATAATTAATACTCTGTAATTTGAAAAACATTGGATATTTGTTCAATTTAGTTCAAATTGATAGATTTTGTCAACTTAAAAAGTAAGTGCATACAACATGAACCTCAAAATTAGCTTTTTAACTTTTTATTATACCAAAAATTAAAAAAGCGTAAAATAAAAATTTAAAATTTATTTATGGCTTTTTTTATTTATAATTTTTGGTACAATTAAAAATAAAAAATTAATTTTAAAAGTCACTTGTTAGGCACGGTACGTGACTTTTAAATTGACGGAACTTGTCAATTTTAACTAAATTGGATAAATGTACAATTTTTTTCAAATTATAAAATATCAGTTACACAAATTAATTGTNTTATGTATTATGAATTATGGGTTGGAATGGTCTTTGAGGAATATAATTTCTATAAATAATTGTGTGTAAGTGTGAGTGTATATATATATATATATATATATATAAATGTATGTATGTATATA
>QANX01002240.1:0-27406 GCA_003254975.1 Ochetophila trinervis | reverse complement strand
CTTATTAATACTTTCTAAAAGAAAATTTTAACATAAAATTTTGCTACAAGATCAGTTATGAATGAATGGCCGTAGTAAGTATGATTAGGAGGTACATATAAACGTGTTACCAAGCAACACCAAATTTCCTCTTCAACTTTGAATCAGCCTTCGATTCTAAGGTTAAGAGGTTAGTTAATTCAATTGTTGCTACATTAAAGTTGCATCCACCAATTGTGTTCCGCATTTAGAAAATAGTAATCATTAATTGTAAGTAGCTCAGATAACATTGCTCTAAATAGTCCAAAGTGGGATAGGAAGCACCTAAAGAAATGTTGGACACTTGCAATTAATTAATAGGGAAGATATTGAGGGAAAGACCGTAGATGAATCTAATCTTTCTGTGACTGGCTCTATATAATTTGGATTGGTGAAACATTATTAAGTATTTAAATCTCAATTTCTTATGTGATAGACTCCAGATTATTTTATACACTTCTATATATTGTGATTTTGGTCCATAACTCCTAAAACTGCAACTCTGCCAAATGTACATGTGCTTTCAAATGCAATTTGTTAATGGAAACTTATGCATTTGTTAACTTTTTACTAAGTCATTTATCAAAAGTCAAGAGGAAAAAAAAATTGGAAAAAGTGAAAAAGAAGAAGCTCAAATTATTAAATATTTTTGTACTTATTTTGCAAACTTTACTTTGATAAATAACATCTAAAAACTTACTAAAACAGAAAGATCAATAGAATTAGACTACAAGATTATAAAAAAAATAAAAAAATAAATGAATGAGTTAGTAGTTGTTAGAAATGGTATTTTTAGAGAGTAAGATAATGGCTAAGTGGCAAAGAAAGAAATTGTTAATGCAGCACCAGCTGGTGCAGAGAAGCCTAACTAGCAGAAATGTACATGAACTCTTTGCTGTTTTTGTTTTAGTTTCATGCAGTAGTTTCTTGGTTAAAATGTAACTAAATGTTCCTATTTTTTGTAATATGATTTAGGCAAAAATTATGGGATATTTTGTTGAAAAAAACTGCAAACAATTAAATGAGTAAAGTTGTGAACTTGTGATAGGTTAGGTAAGGCAGCACATGCTGCTACTGTTGTTTTTTTTTTTTTTTGTATATATATTTAAAAAACCAGATTATGAAATGTGTAATGTTGGTTCTTTACTCTCTCGGTTCTTTTTCTTTTTACTCTTCTTTTTATTCTTTGTTTTCTCTAGTTTTTGAGCTGAAGTTTTTTGCAAATTTCTTTTATATTCCTTAGTTGCAAACACAGCCTAGTTTTTACTACCAGTGTAAATTTTGATAAAAAAAAAATGAATGGTAATTTGGATTGGTTCTACATTGAGTTCTGTGAATGGTAATTTGCCTTTTCTGCTTTCATCATTAACTTTGGGTTTTTAGTGTATGCTTTTCTTTTCTTTTGTTTTTTCTCTCCCTCTTAATCTTCGGTAAGAGATTTGAAGTAGAGATTCATAAATTTAATTAAACGAAACTTATGTAGTATATTCTTTTATTATTATTGTATTTATTAAAAATTAAAAAAAAAAAAAAAAAAAAAAAACTCACAAATCTAAAGGCAGGGCAATTAGTGATCAAGATAAAGCACAAATAGCGCTTGGATGAGGTGAATCATATTGTACAACAAAGATTGAAAACGTTACATTCAACTCTTAGAAGTTTGAGCTTTACCTTTTTTTTTTGGTAAAAGAAAACAGTTGTACCTGATTGTTATTGCAAAGCTAAAAATGACTTTTCAAGAACAAAACAATTTAATTTTAGTCTTTTTGAGTTTTAAAAACTCCTTTGGAATAATGCAATATTAATTCAATTACTATATTATTTAATAGCGTTACTTGAAGAACAAATTATATTTTTGATCGGTGATTGAATAAATATACAGTGTCAGTCATACATGCACAAGCCATCAATGGTCAAGTCCACCACCTTCACATAAACTATTTCCAAACATAAAAGCGAACTCTTAAGACTGTTAATGTAACATAGGAGAGATCAGAAAGGCCAAGGAAATCTCAGAGAAAAGATAGAGTTTAGTAACATTGGTGTGGTTGCCATTAGAGATTTGTCTAGTTTTCTACTTCATTAGTAATAATTTTGGCCTTTAAAGAAGATTAGATATTGCCCAAGTTTCTTGGCCTGTTTTCAATTAAATTTTGTTCGTTAACTGAATGTAATCCCAACTTTAGTTCTTTACCATTTAAAAACTCTAGAATTAAGGACATATATTTACAGTAGATATTTGCTGTAAAAACAATTCTAAGCCTTTTTTTTCCAATATACAAGAAATTTGACCTATAACAAAGGTGAGTTTTCGTAACTAAAACAAGTTTTTTCATCGCAAAACATAATCAGTTATAAAAATATTTAGTCACAACGCCGTGACAGTAGGCACGTCACTGAATGTCCCTAGCCACGAAAATAAGGTCGTTTCGTAACTAAAGGCCAATTTATGCATTTGGGCCAATTTTCGTGATTGAATGTGTTACATTTAGTTACGAAACAATGTGTAACTAAACTTCGATATATTCATGACTAAACTTTATGATTTCATGGCTAAACATATTCAATCAGTTACGAAGAGTTTCGTCACTCTTTTATAACATAGTCATTAAATGTTTTTCATAACTAATTTGCAATATTTTTGTCACAAAGTTATTTCCATTACTAAATTCGTTTGAATTAGGCATGAAAACATTCGTTATAAATTGTAAATTATATTAGCCATAGAAATTTTTTTCATCACTAATTTGCAATATTTTTGTCACAAAGCGATTTCTGTTACTAAATTCGTATGAATTAGCCACTAAAATATTCGTGCTAAATTGTAAATTATATTAGCCACGGAAGTTTTTTTCATCACTAATTTGCAATTTTTTGTCACGAAGCGATTTCCGTTACTAAATTCGTTTGAATTAACCACGAAAACATTCATTATGAATTGTAAATTATATTAGCCCCAGAAGTTTTTCATAACTGTTATTTTATATTATTTGCCAGCCCCATAGTAATTAGTTACAAAAGTTCCATTCATTTTAGTGACTAAAGTGTGGAAATAAAATTAAACATAATGCATCCACAACCAAATAACAAAGCAGAAACTTAATGTAAAGTTTGAATTTTTAGTACTACTTATAATTAACCATCCCAAAATATGTGATTCACTTGATACGGTATATATACATCAAAAGTTTCAGAAGTAATAATTAATGCATCAAGACAAATCCTACCCCACGTGCAACTTAACATGTTAGCACTTAACGGCTTCAAAAGATATCTAACAAAATGTTAACTAGCTGATATCTCAAGCGCACTGTATCAAATACTGCATACCACATTAACAAAGAGTCCAAGCTAAGGAAACCTACAAATTAAGTACATAGAAACAGCCAACACAATGTTAACACATAAGTTATTGGAACAACAATTAACAATAAATTAGTTTTATTTTTAATTTACAAGTACCTTCATCATTAGGAGTTGTTTCAGTAGGTAGATTACACTTAAAGAAGTGCATTCGTAGTTGCATTTCTTTTATGTAAGTCATATAATTGTTATGACAATCCTCATACACTTTGAGCATTTCTTTTAGTTCTTCGTTTTGCACCTCAAAGTTAGTGACTTTTTGAACTATTGCCTCTGCCCTTTTTCGTACCTCTTCAACTTCCAGTAAAAGGTTTTGAACCCTCCATGATTTAGATCTTTGAGGCTTTGGACCTTCACCTAACCCACGTACGTAGCCATATTTGGCCGGCAAAACCATCTCAAATAGTACATCCTCCCCCACTTCATTGTCGCCTTCTGTTTGTGTCTCCTCCTTTAACTCAATTACCTTATCCTAAAAAACAAATGATTGATTTCGGAATAATCATACATTTCTTAAATTGTCTAAACAACAAACATTTCATTTTATTTTCTTTTTATATTGGGGTGGGGGTTGCGGTGACAATTTGTGTTTGCAAGTAGTGTTCATGCCAATATGTTTATTAATCGTGTCGAAATTCCTCAACCATATTCCATACATATTTAGTATTCGTGTTAAACAGGTTGATATGTTTAATTAATTTTAATAAATTACTAAAATGGTCCAAATGACATGTTTACATTATTCTATCTTATAACTAGAGGAACTCCAAACTTAGCATCTAAATTTTTCAGTATAAATGGTCCGGATGCTAATTAGAAGCTTTGATTTAGATTGCTCTAAAAAGTCCAGAGGGACACATGATGCAACAACATAAATGAACAAATATATAGGAAAGATATAGAGGGAAGAGACCATGGGAAGAGTTTTGAAGTCTAACACAGAATCTGATATTTCTCTAATTTAACGTAGCTTGGGATCAATATTGAGTACTTAATAGGATGAAAGATATTTAATATAGAAAAAAATTAGTATGTGTAAGTTTTAATTAACAAATAATTTGATTGGTCCACGATTCAGGAAAAAAAGAAAAATAAAATGTTACATTGCAGGGCCTATTAGTACACGAATCAAGATAAGGAACACTTGGTCTATAGACACTTGTTTGAATGAATGTAAAGAATGGTACAACAGATGATGAAAAGAGTATTAGAATCCTTGAAATACATTTCCCATAAGCATACCATGTTTGCTTTAATATTGTCTTATTAGTATTAGGTTGTCTAGTACATAATTCTCAAAATTGCTTTGCTTTCCTTTGTTAAATCAGTGCCTATCTCAAAAGATGTCACTTATATATATATATATAAGATGTCTCAAAAAAGTAGTATATATATATATAGAAATCAGTGCCTATCTCAAAAGATGCCACTTTAATCAGTGCCAACAATGTATATTAATCACTATTTATTACAAAAGTTATAGCCTACAGGACAAAAGTTAAACTATAGTGAAACCTTTAGGCTACGTTTGTTTGACCGGATAAGGGAAGTGATTGGATTTCTATATCCAGTCTCCTCTCTTATCCGATTCTAAATCCAATCTGGTTACTTCAACTGATTTTTAATCCTGGAGAGACTCACAGGATTAGAATACCTGAACTCAGATTTCGATTTGGCTGCTTCCAATCCTGCGAATCGCTCTGCTCCCTTCTCCTTCAAATTTTTTGCTTCAATCTTCCATGAATTGGGTTTTATCTGCTTCATCTGCTTTAATCTTGTGCCGTCTCGTTCTTGCCCTCCAAAGACGAAATTTTTTCTCCTGGTTCGTTTAGCTGCGGGTTTGTTTTTATAGATTGTATTTTCATTTTGTAGTATATTAATTAGTTGAGAGTTAGGTCTGATTGTTTGGATTTTTCATTTTTTTTATTGCAAATTTTCTATTTTCTGGTGTTCAAGCCATTATAGGCTTCCTTGCTTCTCTACTACTACTGCTAATTTCAGTGCCTTTGTATTTCATTGAGTTCTCAATGAGACTTTGGTGGTTATGATTATCATGTGATGCTCTACCGTTTGGCTTTTCTCAAGAATTAATTTTTGCCTGATTCAAAACTCTTGTCTTCAAAGGATTGCTTTTTGATAGATTCCTTTTCTTTGCCTTTATATATGTTTGCCAGAATAGTGCAAGTATGGAATCATTTTAGGCTCTTCTTTAATTACTTTGCTATGCATAGATCACAAATTACTCATTATACCTTGTACTTTCTTATGACATTTTTCATTAGAATGCCCTTTTGTGACCTTTAAAAAATGACCCCATAATTATTACTTGGGAGACAATGCAAGATTACCTAGTAGATAGGCATGTTTGGTCATCCAAAGTTCCAAACCCTGTGATTTCATTATGATGTTGCAATTTCATGTATTTGTAGATCAAAAGAGAACCTTCATTTTTTTTAACACCTACCAAGTAAATGATAAAAGTTCCAAAAGGGCTATTACAATTCTCATTATAGAATCTACTTTTTGAACTGACTGAATTTGATTCATTTTCTTATTAAAAATGTAGTTCACAACCATATTTGATCACTCACATCTTAATCTCTCATACTGTGTTATTTATCATTACAAAAGAATCAAAACACAAAAAAGTGTATGTATAATGGGAATACATATGCACATGACAATACATAGCTCTTGAAAAAAAAACACAGAGCTTCAGAGGGTAAAGAGCATTACAATTACTGTAACAAAAACATGAACTTACACCCAATATGTATATGTGTATATGTATGTACAAAAAATAAAGACTCAAATTTTTGGCAAAAATTGTTTACCATACATGAATAAATTGTTCATGTGGAGCTGTAGAACTCATCAATCCAGAAGAGTTTGTATCATAGAAATTATGCAGAATCTTGATGAGTGAACAAGCTTTCTGCCTGCATTAGAAGTAGGGGTGGGCAAAAATTGGTCAAACTGTCAAAATCGACCGAACCTAACCAGCCAGTTCAGTTCGGTTTTTAGTTTGCTACCGGTTTTGACCGGTTTTACTAAAGCAAAACTGATGAAGGCTGGTACGTCAAAAAATAAAACCGGAACCGACTGAACCGAACCTGCAACTTACCCCCTCTTAAGATGATGCCACGTCACTCTATATGATTTAATCTAAGCCATTGATTCTTTCAATTTCCCAAAATATTCTCACTTTCTCCCTAAATACAAAAAAACCCTAATCTTTTCCCACTTTCGCTTACAGCCGCCTCCGCCTCCTTCTCTCACAGATACCCACATTCCTCACAGTTGCCTTTCCAATGGCAAATCATCTATTTCATCTCTCATTGGTGACTGAATCTCTTTCATCTCAGTCTCTCTATCTCTAACCTTTAGCCCTCATCGCCTTCCATGTTGGCCTCACCGTACCTCATCCCTCACTCCCACTCATTGCAATGGCGTGACCTCATTCTCTCTATCTCTACCCCTCAAGCCCGAGTCATAAATCTCAATCTTGAAATTATTTTTTTAATATTTTTTTTGGGTTGTAATGTATATTAGATTTGTAATGTATAATGACTTTCTTATGTATAATGGTGCTCATTACTAGAAGTTTTAAGCTTTGTTTTTGTTTTTTTTTTTTGTTAGTTTTTCTATTTTGTTTCTTTCATTCTCTCCCTCGTATCAAAGCCGACCAACCATTATCGGTGCAATTTTTGGCCGGTTATACATGATGGTCGGTCGGTTTCAGTTGGCCACTCAACCAAAACTGACATGCTCGGTTCGGTGCAAAAAATGGCCAAAAATTTGGCTGAACCGAGCCCACCCCTAATTAGAAGTTCCATATGTTATTACAGGATAAAGTAGAGCCATGAGTGATGCCTGCTTTGCTAAAACTGCAATAGTCTCTACACCTCCATTCATACACATAGATGTTAATCACTGTAGCATTCTGTAGAAACTATGGCTGTAGAAGATTAATTCCCTGTACTCATTTTTGGTATTTCTTTGATCCACTTGTTCATGTCTATCTAGAATTTAAAAAGCCATTCACTTTGTTGATTTCTCACTCTTTCTAAGTTCATTATTGTCCTTTATATTTCTATGTGAACTTGAAATATTAGGTTTTCATTTGTAATATGCCACTGGGATCTTCTACTCGATGACTGATGCGTGTCATAAACACCAAAATTAATTACTGAATCTACCAAAACTAGAGTAGTGGCAAGTCCAGGTCGAATCCACAGAGACTGTGATGAATTCCAACTTAAATTCTATCATAATAAAATACTAAACTAAAATTATAAAAATAAAGGGATTTTTGATTGCTTGAATAAAATAATCTAAACGAAATAAAAACTAATAAATACTGAAAAGAAATCAATGAGAGAAACTCTTGGGATCAGAATAATTCATAAGACTAGTAAACAATTGATAATTGGCGCGACCTAATTATTTTATATTTTTCACTAAAATAAACTAATTCATATATGATCATGAATTAATTATAAATTCTGAAATTAAATTTAGAATCGACGTTACCTGAAATTATTTCAGAAAAAAATCAAGAACAAGAGAAAAGCCAAATAAAGACAAATTTTACAAACATTGCAAAGTTTTAATCTAATTTATGTTTTTCATAGACAATTAACAAAAATTGGGATCATAACCATTAAAGTTTATTTGCTACTAATTATTAAAAACTCAATACGATTGAGAATTCAATTTAGCAATAATCCAATCTCACACAAAAATAACAGTATCAAATTATAATTATGAGAAATTGAAAATATAAACAACAAACATAGAAGAACATAAAGTGATTGATTAAATTGGATAAAAATAAAAACAAGTCTTACAATTGCATAACTAGTTTAGAATTATTCTTACCCAAAAAAAGAAGTTTAGAAGCACATACTTGAAAGAAAAACTCAATTCTAATGGTAAAATTACTCTAAAAGTTGATTATTCCCTTTACAACAATGATATAACATATTTATACTAAAACCTAAAGCTAAAACTGATAAAAACGCACATAAACGACCAAATTCTCGCTCAACCAGGCCCCTAGGCATGTGCCTGGTGCTTGCTGCCAACTGCTGCCAACTTCCATAAATTTATGGTTTTGCCACTGTTTTTTCATTTTTCTGTTTAATTACGGTTTTGCCATTGTTACTTTATTTTTTATCTTTTTAAGCTCAAATCCATTTAAAGCATAAAAAAATATAAATTAATCTATTTTAAGTGAATAAAACATGCTCAAATCAAATATTAAGTAGTACATAAAATATATTTAAATTGCATCACATCAATGACTGCCAAAGTGAAAGCGAAACATCAAGATCAAAAGCTGTGGTCGAAGGAGTTTTGCAAGAGATTCATAGAGAAAGTATTGACAGAACATGGAAATGATAATGATGATGGCTCTTTGAGTTATTGGAAAATATTTAGTAGTGTCATTTTAGTTTATGTAGGTTAAACGTTTGTGCTCCTTCCTTTTCGATGTAGTAGCTGCCTCAATTACTTCGTGCATCTGTGTAGCTTGCACAACATTTTTTTTGGATTTTTTCATTCCATATGGAATGTGTGTGTGTATATAATTATTCTTTATAACACTTTTTTTTTTCTTTTTTTTTTTGTCCCTTACTCTCTCTGTTTCTTTAGGCATTTTCTTCGAATCTGTTGTCTTGGACAGCAAGAGCTTAAGCAGGGCTGTCATGCATTTGGTGGGCTTAGAGAGCTCAGCCAACATGTGGAATCAAACCGTGGATCTAAGAATTTGCTCAAGAAATGTTGGTTTTAAAAACCATAAAATAGTTTCCAAGTTATGCAGCCATTTATTTATTTATTTTGTATTGATTTTTTATTTATTTTATAAAACATTATTCCCTGGAAGACAATTAGCTTTCATTGTCTCTCATTTCTTTTTCCATAAAAAAGTTGTGGTATTAATGTATTTTCGAGCTTTTGCTAGCACTAGAACTCTCTCCATAAGCAACCTAATCACCACAAAATTGTTCAATCAAATATGTATTAATCATTTAAATCTTCATTACTACTTGGCATTAATTAATTGCAGATACTAAATAAATAAACAAAGAGGGCAAAAAACACCAGATATTAAATGACATAATATTATAGTTTATTAAATTTATAATTAGAAATATATTACAATATATTTTATATATCATGTTTATTTAAATTAATAATTAAAATTACATTTTATAATATAATTTTATAAAATATAAAGTATATTATTAAATTGAAATACAATTCAGTCCAGTCCGAGACTGCACTAAACATGACAGTATATCAAATTTTGTCATCTAATCTGAGACTGCACCAAACACAAAACAGGATCTCCTGTTATATCCAATCTGATCCAATTCTGCCAGCTATATCCGATCCAATCTTGTGTACCAAACGCACCTTTAAAGTATTTCATGGCAATAAACTCATTTTTTTTAAAGTAATATTTTATCCATAATAATTAACATTTATTTAAAACAAATAATATTTTTTTGAGTAATACTGTCTATTAGAAGTAATATATGATTCATATTGTATAATGTTTTATCCATAACAAATAATATTATTCATAATATTATTATTTTTCAGAAGTTGCAATAAATCTCACCAAATGAAAGGGTTTCATACAAAAATTTCCAGTATAATATATCAAGCATCTTTAATTTTTAATATTACACCAATTTATTTTAGACAATCAAAGATAAGCTATTAGTCCCGTATGGATGATAATTATCTTCAAATTTATACTAATGGTAATATAGTTGGCTTCTAAATAAATACATTTTATTTATTTAATGTTTTTTATTCACAGTTTAAAATAATAATATGAGGTTATAATGTGGCCGTGTACTGGTGCAGAGTCCTACAAAGAGAATGACAATAGAAGTTAGAGATAAAGTGAAATTCTAATTCTAATCCTAATCAAAGTAAAACAAACCCAATTAGTGGATCCTATAATAAATACCAAAGCAAAAACCACATCCCAAGCTATTACCTATTAAAAAAAAAAACCACATACGAAGCAGCCTCTAGGTCTCGAAGTCGTGGAAGCGTCAGCAATTCTTGAGCTCGTACACGGCTGCACTGTTTACGCTCATAACCATTAATTTTGTTGCTATTAAGTTAGCGGGTTTGAATTCTTTCGCACGCTGACAGCTTTGTTCATATTTTGGAGGAATTCGAATTAAGAAAAATAGAATCTTTAAAATATGAGCAAGGTTGTCTGCATGAGGAAGAATTTTGGCTGCCAAGTTGTTAGCCAATAATGACTATAAGTGTAAACAGTGCTGCTGCCTACAAGGCCAAGAGAAGAAGAAGATTCAAGTAGAGATGATATATTGTTGTTCATAAGTTGGTATTGATTTCTTCTTTCTTTCTTTTTTCCTTTTTTTTTTTTTTTTAACTTAGTTGTTAGATGTTAATTCAATTAGTTAATATAAGTATTTTTTAATTAAACAAAAGAGTTTTCAAAGAACAAGAACGAAGTTGAGAGATCAAAGAAACAAGAACTTATTAGTTAATATAAGTATTTTTTGAGTTTAAACAACCACCCCTGATCGAATAATGCAATCTTAATTCAATTACTTTTTCTTTTTCTTTTTTTAATTTAATTTGATCGGTGATTGAATGAATATCCAGTCAAACACGCACACAAGCCGTCAATGGTCAAGTCCACCACCTTCACTCGCATAAATCGTCCATTAATTTCTGCACTCTTTTTTCTCCTTCATTGACGTGCATACAACTCCAAAGTCTTCCTTCTTATTTTCTCCTATAGCTATATATATTATTATTATTATTACCATATATAAAAACAAACTCTAGACTGTTGTATAACACAGGGGAGATCAGAATGGCCAAGGAGGGTTTAATTATATTGGTGGTTGCCATTAATGTTGCAGTGATTGGTCTAGTTTCCTACTTCATTAGAAATAATTTTGTCTTTGAACAAGATTGGATTTTGGCCAAGTTTCTTGGCATGTTTTCTTTTCAGTTTCTCAAGGAAAATCCACTATTTTTTCCCTCTGATTCTTCTGAGTAAATTCCCTGCTACTTATCCATTAATTTTCCTCATACTAAAAATATTGTTAATTTTTAAAGTAGTTAAAATTTTCTCTCCTACTTTCACAGATTGAAGAAATTGGGAGCTTTGGAATGGTACAAATTTGTGCATGGACATCTAGGAATGAGACTCATCGTTTGCATTTGGTTTCATTCTGGTATCATCCACTTTCTTGCAAACATGTTAAAATTGGTCTATATTAGGATCCAATTTCAGAAGCAATTTGGATATGGTATATTTTCTATCCCCATCAATATATCATTTTGTTTTTTTCCAGTAATGCTAGAGATTTATACTAAATTGTTTACCAAAATCAAATGGCTTAGTAAATAATATGTGGTAATTTATAATTGGTTTTGTTATTGGGTTTTTACTCATCCATTAAATATGAATTTTTCAACCACTAATATATAGTCATATATATCATCAGCTTGTAAATATATTTGGTGCCCCTAGCACTAATCTATTTTTTGGGTGCAAATATCGCTGATAATATTTGATGAGGTGTGTTTTTGGCAGTGGGGATAATCTACCTATTGTCTGGAATTTGTTGGAGCATATTGTTTTCTGATCTTATTCGTCAACGCAATTTCTCTATTGGTGCTTTTAGAGCTATGTTTGGACTTTTCCTCCATATATAGCTTTTACTTATTTGTTTCTGTTTTTCTTTTTTTTTCTTTTTTTTTTGATCGTTGGGTGGAAGAGAACCTAGTATGTTGCAGCTCAATGCTTGGGAATCAGGCTCTTCTATATACTATAAAATAATTTAGATGGAAAAATAAAATATAAAATATTTATTTGGAGATGGCGTCGCCCGGATTCGAACCGGAGACCTTCAGTGTGTTCACCACGACACCAATATTGCATTAAATTTCATTTCTGTTATTTAACAGTTTTTTAATTTAAATTATAACACGAAAATAAATTATATATTTTTTCGGGTAATTTCAATGCATTTAAATAATTGTGAATTAGAGATTTCTTCCAAATCTGGTTGAAACCAGAATTTGAAAATGTATTATAAATAATTTTAACTACTTGACCAAATAAATAATTGGTAACAATTATAATTGATCAAATTCATCTATGGTTTTATTTCACCAAAACTCCCTTTAATCAAAAACATTTTGAGATGCCATTCTGAATTTAATCCCAACTTTAGTAAATTATGGTTAGAGTTTTGGCTGTGAAAATAACATTTTCAAAATTTCTCTTTTTTACCCAATAGAATTAACTTTACAAAGAATAAAGCATTTTTTTAATTGAAACTCACAATTTTATATTTTATAACCTTTCTTAAATTGTCTAAACAACAAACATTTCCTTAAAATGATGAATTTTCACCACATTTTCCCAACTTCACTTGCATAAACATTCATTAAGTTTTAAAACTTGCAAGACGCAATATATCTTATACAATCATAATATTCTTGACATTTCCAAGTACTTTAAACGTAGAACATCAGTTAGCTAAATTAGATTAAAAACAAAATTAAACAAAACACTTTAAAATTAACAAAAACATCAATATCTGTAACCCACAGGCATACCCAGCTGGTCCAAACGACCCGATCCTGGATAGGCTTTGCTTGTAAAGTTTGCATGCAAGACAGAGATCCTCTGTGCACTTGACCTCGTTTCACCAAATGCATGAATAGAATGCCTCTTTGTGGAACTAGATCTCTCATATTGAGGCCTCTGCTTTGGAGCACTAAGAGATCTAACCTTAGCCTTCGAAGATTCGGTGTAAGCCATGTAGCTAGGGCAATCCGAATAGCCACTTAAGTAACTCTTTGATCCATCACTCTTAGTCGGAGTGAAGGGACTTCTCTTCGAACTGCAGCAGCCCTTTGATGAGGCAGAGTAGAATTGTGGGCTGTTATTTGCGGTGCAGAAGGCGTTGTCTTCGGGATCATAAGAGAATCTCAGCGGGCTTAAGGATTGTACTTCGCAAGAAGATGGACTTGGAACTGTTTGATGGGTGGTGGAATCTTTTGAAGTGGTGAAGCTATGACTATTTTGGTCTAAAGTGTGGAAGAGATTTCTTTTCTTAAGCGTTAGGTGAGGTTTCCCAGTATCGATTTCAAGTATTCTGTCGCTCTTTTCATCATCTGCTACACCATTCTTTATTAATGACCCTTTAAGATGCCCTGATCGTTCATCCACGAGACTGTCTAACCGACTCCAACTTAAGTTTGCCTTATCTTGTTCGCCAAAAGCCTTGCTACTTGATTTGGAGCCACTTCTCTGCATTTTGGATAAAATCATTAGGAATAAAAATTATACAAGATAGTAACTCTATAAGCATAAACATATTATGAGGAAGATTTCATCAAAACAAAATTATGAAGAAGAGTTTTGAACAGACCTTTAGCGGTGACGATTGATCACTTCTTGTACTCTTGGCCCTGATGGAATGTTCAAACTTTTCAGGGGTTGTCGGTCCCTGCGTGCATATGAGAGATTTCTGGTCATTAGCTTAACAATCAATGCATATACAAATTATTTATCAAAAGTTTATTACTATTAAAATTTCATATAAAATCCTTTTGTTAATAAATGGTCCATATATTAGTAATTGGCAAACTTAAAAGCAACTCTCGCTGCCCTTAGCAAGTCATGAAATGGTGAATAAAACTTTAGGAACAGTGATGCAAACAGAGTCCAAGGACTGCATCGACATTTTTTTTATAACATTCACGAATCACAATAGATTTAGGCATTAAGTTATTTGAGTGTTGCATTCTACTAAAATAATTACACGCTTGCTTATGCTTAAGTTTAGATGCATGGAGCTCTTTAATTCTCTCCAAACCACATTCATTAAAAAAAGTCATGAATTCTATGTACTCTAAAAAGTCTTCTAGGCGCATAAAGTAAAGGAGCCCACAGTCCAAAAAACATAGAAATTTTCTTCTTAAAGACATTAAATAAAGTGATGGGTCCAGAAACTCAAATATTGGAGGGAAAAAAGTGAATTTAGCTTACAGGATGTTGAAAACGAGAAGATTTGCCACTTGAATTTAATGAATCTGCAATTTGGGACCGCCCAGCACGAGCTCGTGCCTGTGCTTGCAACAATGCTTGCATCCGATGCAACCATTCTGCTGTCCGCTTCCTCTCAATATGACCTCTTACTAATGCCTGAAGCCTCACCAATCCTTTCAACGCCCGCAACGCTCTCCTTGCCTTCAAGGATATTAAAGTAACTAACTTGCTAAGTGAAATTATGCAAAATAAGATAAAAGATTCTTTAAACCATCTTAATAGATAAGCAACCACTCCAATATGACAAGGCTTATTAAAGCTACATAATTATCCATACCAATAGACAAGGTACAATATCACTATCACACTGTCTACATGAGTAATTGAAGAACCTTAAATTGAAGGGAAAGGCCTTTAATGAAAGGGCGCCAAGGAAGAAAACTTTATCAGATTGATATGGAAATTTGAACACAATAGGCGCCTAAAAGAACTCATTTCTGAGCCAAACATGAAATAAATGTCTGACAAGACCATCAACGAGACAAGGACATTTCAGTAGCAGCCCTACAAAGAAGAAAAAAGGAAAAAAAAAATAAAAGGATAGAAAAAAAGTGTGCTAACTATTTACTTTGACCATGATGTCTGCAATTTTTAATTCGTCATTGAACTGCCCAACTAATCCAACTTTATATCTCTAAAAAGTCAATTCAAAAATTCTATTTAAGGAATACCCAACACCAAACTTTTCTGAAGGCAAGGACCCCACTCTTAGGGCTTAAGAATGGACATGATCCAAACTATCAACAAAGCATGGAGTCGAACCGTGACCAATTCAGCCCTTAAAAGCTGCATTGTTTCAAATGGTGCTTGATAAACTTAAAACAGACTAATTTAATACATCGAAACTGTTTATCCAATCAAATACACTATTATATTCTGAGTGTTTAAAGCTAACTTAGTAATTAATGAAATCCCTTTCGAACAGCTTTAGCTTTTAAACTAAGTCAGAAAAATTGAAAATCCTTTTTAGGCTATGCAATATACTGTATAAGCAATCATTCAAACATCACAAGGAAAAAAAACCCCCACCCTCCAAAATACAAACTCGAAAAAGCAAGTGTTCAAGTTTAACAACTAAAAGTTAAAAGGAAATTAAAGTAAATAAACCAGTTCCAAGTTAAAAAAACGTAAGCAAAGTACAGGGGAATGAAAACAAATTATACATAAAACCATGAAAAATTGCTCTCGAAATTCACCAGCTCAGCTCCATATTTAATCACCGACGCATTTAGATAAGTGTATAGGAATAACCGATTACCTACTTAGCCCCATAAGTAGAAACAAAAATGACGCAATGAGCAAGTAACATTTAACACAAAAAGGATACAGAAACCAACTTTGCCCCTATTAATTTCTGTGAAAACGCCATTACAACAAAGATGGGTCATGGTATATGCAAGCAAAGCCAAAACTTTGGTCCACACGGTTTCTTAGAAGGTACAATGAGCACAGTCCTGTGTATGATAGCAGCTTTGCCTTTCAATAATCTGGAAAATGGGTGTTATATAAGAGGAAAAAAGTGATGGGTCTATTTACTAGTGCAAGTTTTTGCACGTATTGTGGTTTTGAGAAAAGAGACAGCCAGAGGACAGCTCAAGTGGTGGGAGCAATAGAAAAGTAAATATGAAAGAATATTGGATTTGATTCGCAGCGACAACAAACCAGGCAAACGACGGCGTTTCTGACATTTGGATTTTGCTCAAGAAGAAAGTAAAAATATATAATATATATGATGGAGAAAATTCCTTTTTTCGATGCCTAAAATGCTTCAGAAACACGATTATGACTGCAATGGAAGAGGCAAAAACGTTTTTCAAAAGCAAAAAACGAAAACTATTTCAACGATGACCCAGAAAAACAAATGTGAACAGCAGGACACGTGTCGGTTGCCCAGATACAGTAAAGTGTGAAAATGATAATTTTGGCGTTGTTAATCCCGTGATATAATCCCAAAAAAAAAATTAACGGCCAAACAAACCAACCGGCATTAGCAGAACACGAAGAGAAAAATAATAATAATAATAATAAATTAGAAAAAAATGACAAATGTAATTTAATCTGAGAATACGAACCAAACAGCCTCGGAATGCTGACTGTATTCTAATGGCAGCCCATTCTTCACGAATCCCAACGCTCCCGCTAACGTACGCCGCGGGGTTGTTCGGACACCGACCGCTGCTGGTCAGCCTGACGGCGGCGGCGGCCGCCTGAGCGGCAGCCACGGCAGCCTCCGCCACCGCCGCGGTTGCTGCGGCGACGGCGATCACGTGCTTGTTGGGATCCACGGCACCGTCGGAGAACTCCGTCGCCAACTGCGTCGCTGACAAAGACACGGAAGATTGGCCGTAGGAGGCCGTGGGTCTTGAAGTTTCTTCAATGGGTTTGGAGACGAGGTTGTGGTGGTGATAGTCTTTTTCTCTGTAGGATTTGACGAAGCTCCATCTTCGTTTCTCTTTGGGAGGTTTCTGAGCTGCTGCCGAAGAAGATGAATCGGATTTTCTGAGACCGAGAAGACCACGAAACCATTTTGATGCTTTGCCCATTTCTCTGTGTTTGTGTTTGTGTTTTGGTGAAAAACCGTTAGAGGCTTTGCCGAATGAAATTGGTTATGGGCTTCATTTTGCAGAATAGAGAGAAAGAGAGAGAACTCCGTAACTGTGAGACGCAGTGAGAGTGAGAGAGACGTAGTTGAAAGAAGTGGAAGAATTAAAGGTCTGATCTGAAACTGTGTGTGCGTAATATATATATATATATATACACACATGAAATTTATCCGGTCGATATTTCTAAAAATTTATTTGTGAAGGATATATATATTTTGCGAACAATGTCTATCCAATGTCCACTCTCGCTGTCGCGCGTGCTTTCAGATTTTTGGATCCCATTGCCATTCTGTTATTTCAAGGAACTTTTTTTTTAATTTTTTTTTATAAAATCTGATTTCTAAATTTAAAAAGAAAAATAATTAAGTGAAATTTTATAATTATTATTTAAAAACATGTTTTTCTAAGAAACTTAATTTCTATTTAACATTTTCTAAAATTAAGAAAATACGTGAGTAGATAAATTTACTTTTGAAAAATTAACATAGGGTACAAGTTGTCTCTATTTTTCTANTATTAGGATCTATATGAGTATAAATGAGTTACTAATATGTTAATACATTTAATTCGAAATTGACATGATTAAGTAAAATTAATAAATATAATTTTAAAATAATATTAAATATATATTTTAATATATTATAATGTAAAAAATAATAACATTTTATTAAATATACATGCTAAACATACTTAATCTATTTAACACGAATAATAAATAAATATTGATTAAAATTGAATAATTTTAACACGATTAATAAATAAATTGATATAAATATAAGCTGTTAACATAAATTAGCACCTTTAATATTTATGAGTATTGTGATTGTTAAATGATTTTGAAGAAATATAAAAAGTTAAAAGAGAAAATGTTGATGGTAGTTTTCAAATTATAGAAATCAAATAAAATTAATCTAAAAATTATTATAATATTTTAATTTTAACCCATTGGTCGAATCCACAACCTCGAAGTTACATATGTAAAGGGTTTATCTACCAAGTCAACTATGAATACTTTAGTAGTTTTGTATTATATTGTATTTTTTTAGTTGTATTAAAATCATATAATGTATGATCAAGTCAACCACATTTAATTATTAACTAATATTGCTTAATTTTTTTTTTTTATTATTTTATTAGTAGTAATTCACCAAGATACGGTCAATCCTAAGTGCAAATTATCCCTTTATCTGTTTGTTAAAAAAAAAATTTCTATCAATGAATGATGTTTTGGTTTTCTGTATGACCATGTTTTGATTTATTTTTTTATTTATTAATATGGTTATTCAAAAGGATTTTACATATGGAAAAAAAATATATAGATATTGCTGATGATTTTAGCATTAGGATGAAATATAACATTAGCCCTCGGTATGTGAATACTTACATCTGTATAGTATTTTGTTTGACAAAAACTATTCAAATGATTAAAAGCCTATCAATCTTATACTATTATTATTTTAACAAAAATAAAAAATTACATAAAACTATCCTCATAATTTTTTACACGAACTGAGCCATTTGCATAATATAATGATTTACGTTGTAGACTACTGTATATATAAAAGTATTAGGTCAAATTGGTAATCTATTTGTCGAAGATTCACAAGAATACATATACCCCCGCTTGGAAGTAATTCCACAGAGTTGTTGAGAGCTTAAAGCAACTTTTCCAAATATTTCCAAATGAAAGGTACCTTCGGTTTCAACATATCCTCATGAAATAGGAGGCCATATAATTTGTCACCTAATACGAAAAATAGTGAAAAATAACATTAAATATTCAACATATCCTCATAATTTTTTAGATATATGAATTTATATCATCCAATCATCATTCATATGACTTTACATAAGACATTGATACTATAATAATTTTTACCAATTTTATTAATTATGTAGCACCTAGAGTTAATTATTTATAATTAAATACAATGTCATGCGATAATAAAATAAAATAGGTAGAATTTATAAAATATTTATTAAATATCCGCTTATAAATGATTTTTTAAATCACATCACTGAGAAAATTAATTGTTCGTTAGACTGTCTATCTCTGTTGAATCATAATTGATCATAAAAGTTTAAACTGATGGGAAGTGGACTTTCATTTCTTTTAAATATTTTTTCTAACATTCCAACTCACATGAAGACCTGACTTTTTTTAGACTCATTTGGGTCATTGCATATGTTTTTAATTTTATGAATTATTGAGGTAGAGTTGTTGAGTTTAGAACCGAAAACTTCAAAACTTTAAGCTCTGATACTATGTTGAATTACCATTTTTTCTAAAAGCTTAAGCTAATAGAAGGTGGACTCTCTAGACACTTGTCTATGTTGATGACATAATTGTTACTAGTTCTAAACAATCTCAAATCAATCAGTTTATTCATCGACTCAATAAGCATTTTTCCTTGAAGGATCTTGGTCCCCTTTTGTTTTTTCTCGGTATTGAGGCAACATGGGACACCTCTAGTCTTCTGCTTACACAAAGCAAATATATTCAAGACTTGTTCGCTCATACTGAGATGCTTGAATGCAAGCCAAGTCTCACTCCTGCAAACACTACTCCTCGATCAAGTAAGTATACAGGCACTAAGTTTTCCAATACCTTTCTTTACCAGAGTACAATTGAAGCATTGCAATATTTATTGCTCACTCAGCCATAATTAAGTTTTATTGTCAACAAACTCAGTCAGTTCATGCAGAATCCAACCAATGTCGAGATTCGACTTCATTTTCGAACATCTCCTCGTAGTGCATTGTATGGCTACATCGATACTGATTGGGCCTCTAATATTGATGATCGTCGTTCTACTAGAAACTACTGTATTTATTATGGTGACAATTTTGTCTCCTAGTCCTCCAAAAAACAACATGTGGTAGCTCAGTCTAGTTCAGAATCAGAATAATTTGCATTAGCTAATGGTGCAGCTGTAATTGTATGGATTCAAGCCCTCTTTCAAAAACTTGGTGATTAACATAGTATCAGAGCTCAAAAAGATTTAGCAGTCAGATGTTCGAAATTTAATAACACCATCCAAATTTAAAAAATAAATTTAAGAACTTAAAAAGAGTTCAAAAGACTCCGGACTGAATATCTTCATGTAAATATTCAAACGAATTTACATGTGAAAAAAAGTATTAGAGATAAAAAAAATAAATAAAAATAATGATTCATCTTTTATTAGATTAAGTTTTTAAAAAAATGATAATTCAACCGTATTTAGAAAGTCTTTTCTACTAAAATTTTGACAAATAAAAAAAATATAATAATAAATTGAAAAAAAAAATTATTTTTAAATATATACTAATCATTTTGTTCGCTTATTAAAATTTTAAATAAAAAATTTAGTAAAAGTAAACGATCCAAAAGCACTTGATTTTTAATCACATCCCTCCCATAACGGTTATATACAATTTTTTGGCCTAGACACACTATTTTCATTAGGTGGCACATGTACTTATCTTTTGTAAAAATCAAAGACCCATCACAAAAGCTATTGCCCTTCTTTTCAACTTTCAAGTCCCAAAACTTCATTTTACTTTTACTCTTTTTACCAATTTCCTGCCGATTTTATTGTTCGTGGGCATTTTTTTTTTCTTCTTCGAGGCCATTTCATTGTTGGTCCGCTCTGTTTTAGAAAAATGAATTTTGGAATTTATTTTCCCAACATAAATAATAATGATAGTCTCTGATATCAATAAATTTATTTTACTATTATATTAGTTTTTAACAAATTCTCTAATCCTCATCCAAAAAAAAAGGAAAAGAAAATGGTGATTCTCTAAAAATATAAAAAGCTAAACTATAATCTTGAAAAAAAAAAAAAAATTAAATCATACTTCCCAGTAATCAATTTTTTAACTTTCAAGTACCGAAATGTCATTTTACTTTCTTTAATTACCAATCTCCCGATTTATTGTTCACTGGAACCTGGAGGTTATAAATTCTTTGTTTCAAGGGAAAAAAAAAAAAATTGATAGCACAGTTAGTTGGTAGATTTTTAAGCAAAATATCAACTTTATCTTCTTCTTCTTCTTTTTTTTTTGGGTTAACTTAGGGAATATCAACTTTATCTTTTTTTTTTTGGTAAATAGAACTGCTATTAAGCACAAAAAGCCCTCAAAAAAGATTACAGATGAGAGCAATCTAAAAGATCAGTGACAAAAATGTCACTCAACTCTTTCGAAAAGCTTTCTAAATTAAAAGAAGAGTACATTACATTTTTTTCCACCACTTAAAACCTCCTTAGCCACAATGTCAGCAAAAAAGTTGATGGACCTCTCATTCCATCATAGAATCCATCATTTATCAAAAAGAGTCTTGCGGGTTAACATCACTGCTTCTCTAGTGAACCAGCACGAAAGGGCCTTAGAAGAGTTTATTTCATTTACTACCCCTTTAGCATCAGAAGAGAAACAGAAGTTCCTCCACTGCATTTCACAAGCAATGCAAGTTGCCCATTCAATAGCCTTCATCTCTGCCTCATAAGCCGAGGACAGACAAAGGAGTTTAGTCCTTGCCACAATAAGTAATCCATCCTCATCACGAATAACTACTCCTAGCGCCGCTCTACCCTCCTTAAAAGCTGCTTCACAGTTCACTTTTCTGAACCCTCTTACCGGAGCTTTCCATCGTGCCACCGGGTGAAGAAAATCAGTAGACTTATACTATAACACCCCGAAAAAATCTTGCACACATTGGTCAACCCAACCCATTTTCTCCAAAATAGACTGCTACCCTCCAAACAATTTTTAATAAGAAAGCTCCAAAAACCGTAGAATAAAGAAGCCAAGAAGATCGAGCACTCAGCTTTGTCATTCTCCCCCTTGCACATCCAATCAGGTGGATTGATGCAATACTCAATTAGATCTATGATATTTGTAGCCGGCCATGCATCAATCTTCCCCCCTCGGCTGCAACCAAAAGCTAAAGCCCTTACTCCACTGCACTCCTTAAAAAGGTGTAATTGGGTTTCTTCACTTTCTCCACAAACAAAACATAAAATGTCAATCTCTTCTAGCCTTTTACTAAGAACCTCCTTAGTTGGCAAAACATCTGACAAAACTCTCCAAAGAAAGAGTTTCAATCTCTCATGGAGCTTAGACTTCCACAGGGACTTCCAAATAATTTGGTCCTGAGAATTGTTGTGATTGTTAATAGCAAAGCAGCTACTAACCGAGAATGCCCCGAACCTATTACCGCATCAGCAGAGCCAATCTTCATTATCCGAGAAAGGCCAATCAATATTGAGAATCGCTTCGGCCGACTCCTCGTTACATACTTCCTTAATCAATAATGCATTCCAACATGAATCATCTTCCAAACAAAGGTCCACCACTTTACTCCATTGGCCAACATCTACTCCTTCCTTGATGGTAGGGATTTTACCTTCAAGGTTGGGAATCCAAAGATCCTTCCAAGGATTCACCTTGAGACCATTGCCAATTTTGAAACAAGCCCTCTTCAATATGAACTTCCTGGAGCTAACAATTCCTTGCTAACCCGGGGAACTCCCTCAAACCTTGCCCATCTCAAAAAACGATTTTCATTTTAAGTATTTAGCTCTCAAAATTCTGCACCAAAGGTTGTTGTCCCCTCCAGTGATCTTCCACCCTAGCTTAGCTAGCAAAGCCAAGTTGATATCTTTAAAAAGCTTGAAACTGAGCCCTCTTTTTTATTTAGGTTGGCAAATGTCTTTCCAAGCTTTTAAAGCAAGGTAATGCTTTGAATCCTTCTTTGCTCCCCACCAAAACCGACGGACCATGGAATCAAGATCTTTGCAGAAACCTGAAGGTAACCTAGAAGTTGACATGGAATATGTTGGTATTGCTTGGATAACCAAGGAAATAAGCGTGGCATTTCTAGCTTTCGAAAGGAGGTGTTGGTTTCATCCTTCAATTCAATGGCTGATTCTATCCTTTATGGAATTAAAATCCATGCTCTTGTTTCGACTAACCAATATAGTGTTTCCTAGGTAGATCGTGCCTTTATCCATGTCTTTGAACCCAAAGATGTTTTTAACCTCCAAACTATCTCCCTTGTTTATGTTCTTGGAGAAAAGAATACTGGATTTGTTCATATTAGCTTCTTGACTGGAACAACTGAAGAAAAGGTCCAAACTCCTCTTGACAGCCAAAGCGTCTTCTTTTTTTGCTCTGCTCATTACAATAAAGTCATCTGCAAATAGCAGATGCGAGATTGCTAGAGCTGAGCGGCTAATCTTGATGCTATGAAGACACCCTCATTCTTCCTCTCTTGTTAACATCCTTGTTAAAAACTCAGAGCAGAGAACAAACAGAAAATGTGACAATGGGTCTCCTTGTCTCAGTCCATGGCTCGGAGAGAAAGTTTCAGCGATCCCTCCATTGATGAGTAAAAAGTATTGTACTGATCCTAAGCAACACCCAATCAGCTTTTGCACCTCCTTCGAGAAACCCCAAGCATTTAAAGCCCTCTCCACAAAACCCCATTCCAACCAGTCATAGGCTTTTTTAAGGTCCACTTTGATCATCATAAGCTCATTTTTACATTTGTGCTTCTTTATCTTGTGAGTGCCTTCTTGGGCAATGATTGTGTTCTCCGCAATCCACATTCCTTCGATGAATGCTCCTTCATTTGGAGAGATAATCCTACCCATTAGCTTCTTTATTCTGTCTGTTAGAACTTTGAAAGAATCTTGTAAATGAAGTTGCATAAACTAATGGGACGAAACTCATTGAAATTGCTTGGCCGTCTAATTTTTGGAATAAGAACAATAAAGGTTTTGTTTATGCTGCTGGGAACTCTCCTCAATCTGAAACACTCTTGTATGAGCCTCACCACTCTTCTCCCAACCGTACTATAGTAGTTACGAAAGAAAAACCCTAGAAATCCATCTAGTCCATGACTTTTGAGAAGGTGAAGCTTCTCCATGCATGCCCCAATTTCCTCATCTGAAGGGACGCTAATGGTGTTCTCATTTTCCTGGTCTGTAATATAATTGTGTCCGAGCCCCTCTAAGTCACTAGGGATAGCCGGGTATTCAGTGACAGGACCCGACCCGCAAAGATCCTGCCTGCTTGACTTAATGTTACCACTAAGCCACAAGCAGTCGTGAAAACCCGCTAAACAAAATTTTTGAAGGATAAGAATAACAGAGCGAAAGGTTTCACTACTGCCGGAGATTTTATTAAAAATTTCGGCAGCATTTCGGCTGTTTCTAACACTCCCCAAAAATGCTAAAAGCTACAAACCTGCAAGAAAAACCAGTCCTATACCATAATTATTCTACCAGCACGCATTTCCCACACAATTAGATCACCAATTAGTACGTAACTCAACACTTAAACAAATATATTGTTTAAGTACGGTGTAGCTGCACTCAGTCTAAAACTGAGCTGCCTACATACCCTTTCTACAAGGGATCAAGCTACCTGTAGTTCCGACAGCATATTTATACCAAATATGCTACAGTCAGACACATTCACAAACACACATTTTCCGGTTATCACCAATTACACACCTTTCATTCCATCAAGCTTTTCCAACCAATTTAATAAAATAACAACCATAGCTTGGCGGCATGATTCCTCGCCCAAGCTAGCAACACCCCGCTTGGCGGCATAATTCCTCGCCCATGCAGTTCTCATCCACACAATTATATCCAATATTTATTCCAGAGACAAGAACATGACACAAACATCCACAGCAATTACTTATTTCATAATCGTCATATACATACATATATACTTCACAAAGCAGTTCACATGATCAGATCCTCATATACAAAGCCACATAACGATTAATACCCAATACGTTAACAAATTTAATTCAATATATTCAACCCACATACACAACCAAATTAACTCTCACCAAAATCAAACCGCAAATAAGCTAAATTCAAGCCACAAATACTCTCAGCAATTATTTAGTATTTACGGTAAAATAATCACATAATACGTATATATATATACCGTAACTATTAACACTAACCACGGAAACCAGTCACACACCCACATCTTATATTCTCGGCATACCAATTCATCCCACGATAATTACCAAAACATCATTACTCACACATTTATACCACCAACCCATAATTCCTATTTTAACCGTTATTAATATCATCGTTCAAGACCGGATAATTTCCACTACTCATTTATAATATACAAATTACATATCAAAACGAAGCTTGCAAGCAGTAGAGCACAACCGTATTTTTACCTCATACAAACGCCGCCGGTGGTGGCCGAAAAATGGCCGGGAAGCGGCGGCCGAGCACCCTCAAATCACGCAGTCCACACGAGCGAGCTTCGAGACGAACGAAGACTGGAATTAGCTTCGGGAGGTCCAAAATAGGGGGAAGGGACCACACCCACCGCCGGAAACACGCCGGAGTCCGGCGATCGGAGGAAAACGGGTCCGTCGGCTTTACAATTTTTTCCGGCGACATCACGGCGTTTCACGGCCCGAAAACAGTGGGGAAAGGGAGAGGAGGTCCCCGATGAATCTTTCCCGGGCAGTGGACCGGCCTGACTCCACCGGAATCCGGCGAATCGCGAAAATGCAGCTGACCGGATTTCTCGCTTTTCCAGGCGATCTGGACCCCATCACGGCGAGCCACCGGTGCCAAAGGAGAGAGGGGGTCGGCGGCGTCATTTCCCGGGTGATTTCCGGCCTGATATGGCCGGAAATTGACCGTGGCCGGCGAAGCCGGGCGGTCGGAAGTCACGCGAAGGGGGGGGGCTGCGCGAGAGGGGGGGCTGGCCGTGCGTGAGCTGTGCGTGTGCCTCTCCTCCAGATCCTTCTGGATAAATTTGTTAAATGCAGGGGCAAAATAGTAATTTTGCCCTGCCATAGCAAAATTACCAAAATGCCCTTCATGTTATTTCAGCCATAACTTCTCGGTCTTAACTCAGAATTAAGCGTACTACTAGTCTACGAACTCGCATCGACTAGCTCTACGCAACGGTACTACGGTCAAAACCATAGCACACTCACACAAAAAGTCAACTCCGAGCCCTTCCTTGGTCAAACTTGGTCAACTCGGTCAACTTTGAGAAATTTCAATATATTCCCCGGGACGGGGTGTTACATTCAGACTTGTACAATTCCTCAAAGTTTCTATTAAAGTAGTCTATGATTTCACCTTTATCCACCAGCCACTTATTGTCATCCTTATTGGCCACTATATTGTTCTTTCTCCTCATTGTTAAGCTCATGTGAAAAAATTTGGTGTTTTTATCACATTCTTTTAGCCAAACCTCTCTAGACTTCTGCCTCATGATGGACTCCAATCGAGCCTTTTGTATTCTCAGGTGTTCAGTGATAATTCGCCTATTCTCATCTTCTAAGTTGTTGTCCAAGTCAGTTTGCTGAAGCTCCATTTCCAAGCGATTTATCTCTGTTTGAGTGTGCCCAAAATGATTTTTGTTCTAGATTTTGAGAGCTTTTTGAAGTATTGTATAAGCTTCTCCTTAGTTGGTGGCTTTCCATGCCATCTTTCTAGCCTTCCTCCCATGCTTGTTTGAACCACATTGAAACTTGTCTCATCCGAAGCCCACACTTTCATAAATCTGAACGGACGATTTACGAATAGCTGCTCCATACCACCTGTTCTAAGGAGAATCGGGCAGTGATCTGAATATTCCGGAATAAGATGTTCCACTGTAGCTTTTGGAAACATGGTGATCCACCTGTGATCAACCACTGCCCTGTCAATTCTTTCTTTAATACTAGCCAAACCTCCACACCCATTCCACCAAGTAAAACGCTTTCCGCTAAAACCCATGTCTAGCCCTCCCAACTCATATAGAAATTTTTTAAGGTAAATACACTTCTTCTCTACAGCTCTCCTCCCAGCTTCTCCTGCTCCTCTATCACTTAGGAATATCAACTTTATCATGCATGCAATGTAGTAGTACTATAAATGCAACAAATTAATTTAATCAAATTTTAAATGTCCTTTTAAAACAACTTAAATTACAAAAAGCTCTCATATGTATCCTATTTGGAATACTGAATTGCATAGTCTAAATCAATTTCAAATAGTTGAGTCAATCTAAAATAGTAAAAAGAAATCTCAACGAGCTTGTTTATTATAATTGGACCACTATCCACAATAAATATATTACAAAAGAGAGTATTTCTATTTGCTGCTATCGATAATTACTATCAATGCTTATTAGCTATGTTACTTTTTAACTGTTAATGCATTTTAAATTTTTTAAATTAAATTTGTTTATATAGAATTTTTATAATTAGTTTGTATAATTGATATTCTGTAATTTAAAAAAAATTATATATTTA
>QANX01002239.1:53347-97867 GCA_003254975.1 Ochetophila trinervis | reverse complement strand
ATATATATATATATATATTATTCTTTCAAACACTTCCTAATTGAATTAATGGACTCAACCCTCTCCTGGATCAAAACCAATACCCTTTTCCTTCTTTTAAACTTGGTGGAGTCAAAATCATATAAGTATAGAAGAAACCAGCTTCATGGACTTTCAAATCCCAAACACTTCCTCGGAAAAAAATCAGTAAAGAAGTGACTACTGTTACTTCTACTACTATTAGTTGTGAATTCTCTACTACTTGTTCCCTTTCTCTTTCTAGGCCTCCAATTTGTGATGATTTTCTAGGCTGGATATCTCAGAAGGGATAACTTATCTTACAAAACTTAGGCAGCTAGATCATTTTATGAGCCTCCTTGTAAGCCGAAGCCAATCACAAGAAGTTACTAGCCTTTCACGACAAGCATGTTGTGAAATTTGAACACAATTCTTTCATATGCTGTTTTGGTATGTAGATGGTTATTTTTTGAGGAACATGGTAGTGTGATGTATTAGAAACTTTTTTCAATGAAGCATGTAATAGGACAAGTGCTTAGTGAATAATTTTTGAACACTTTATATCAAATGTTTTAATGTTAAATGAATTTTACAGTGTCGTTTGACTACTTATTCTATTTGAATTGTATTACTTACTGATCATATTCAATGTCCTGTGTTTGAATAGAAGAGACCATATTAACATTAAAATGGGTTCATAAAAAATTACTGAAATAAAAAATAAGTGAAAAAATGTAGCTGGAAAAAAAGAAAGAATTGGTTTTCCGTGACGAGAAACCGTCACAAAACTGTCACAACAACAACCTTTACGTGATGGCTGTGAACCGTGACAAAATATATATCAGTGATAGAAATATGTCACACAGTTGTCACAGAAGAGTGTCGTTGGCCACACAAAATAAAGGGTCACAGTTGGGCAACTGTGACGGGAATCTGTCACAAAGTCGTGACTAAGCCGCACAACTGTCACGGTTAGTTGGCCGTCACAATTAAGTAATAGTGACGGTTAGCCGTCACACTACTGTCACAAAGATCTAATTGCGACGGAAAAGGAGCCGTCACTTAATCCTTGCCGGCGGTGGCTCGCCGAAAATCCATAATGGATATGCATATAAGTGACGGTTTGATGCCGTCACTTAAACTACTTTTTTTGTGACAATAAACAGTAAACGGTCACTGAAAAGAATTTGTGTCGGGGCTATTGCGAAAGTACTGTGACGGGTTAGTTACCGTCACAGTTTGTGGATTATGTGACGAATCCGTCACATATACTATACGTTGTGATGAATTTGCTTCCGTCACAGAAAGCTCTCTTTTTTTGTAGTGAAAATACAAATAAATCATCAAATTATGATATGAATGGGAAATTTTAATTTTGATAAAAAATCGAGGTTAATAAACACACATTGGTCAATTCAAAGTAATGATAAACAATCGAACTGTTAGAATATTGGGTTAATCACAATTCCTAACCACTATTAATACACATGAATAAACCCAGATACATAAGCTGAAAGTGAAATCCCACCTTGTATTTTACTAGCCAAAAGGTAATTAAGGTTCCACTACCATGTCCAATGCATAAGATCCACATATTTTCCTTCCCATTCAAAGTTGCCAGACCCTATTATTAGCAAGCCCAACTGGTACCATATTTCTTCAAATTTGAAAATGGAATTCAACATAATAAAAGAAAAATTACAATTTTTTGTTAACAATTCTCTGTTATTACAAGCTTACTTAAAGGAATGGAAAAATGAGGAAAAAGAATAAAACAAAATAATCTATGAAATTTTGAATCAATAATGCAAACAAAGATATTAAATACCATATAATCAAGCAAAGTAATAGACTTTGATAAAGGTTGGCAACCAATGAATGGTTGTTCTGCAATGACAATGATCTGAATACTAGAAAAAAGAAACCTATTTCTACAACTTCCAATGAATTACTCCCAAGAACCAGCAAGAAGAAGTTCATACACCATAAGGCAATCGCAAGATAAGCTAAAACAAGCATATTCACAAGATAGGTAAATTAAACCCTGTAAGCATTTAAAATCATGGTATAGTGGACGACCCTCAGCTACAATAATCCAATTCTTCAGCAATTAAAAAAAAATTTTAAATCATATTTTTTTACGCATTGGATTATTGGAAGTATAAAAGAGCGTCCAATATACCATGATTTAAATTCTTAGACTCATGATTTAAATGGATTATTAAATTATGGTATTGTGGATGGGCCCTTGTGCTACATTAAGCGGGATGGGGAATAAGGGTCCCTTTCCTTGACCAGGGAATGCATGTCTCTGCCCCGCCTTCCATTAAGTGGGGATTTAGACTATAATGGGGAATGGAGATGGTATTGAAAAACCCATCCCACTCTGTCCCGTTTCCAATCTTGTTAGAATAATTATGTGGACTGGGCATAATCAAATGGACTCACTTATTTGGCTTCGATGTTTTCAATAATGAGATTGGACACATTGTTTAATTTATAGTAATGAACCCATTGAAATCACTCTTTCTTTATTCTTTGGTGGGCCTATTAGACCAAATGAACCTGGTGTCTCTTTCTTAGTAGAACCCTATTAGAATTTGGACTCATTTCTATTTATATATATATATATTATTTATATTATTATTTTGTGTGAGTTATAAATATGAGATGAGGGCCATTATTTTAGATATACAGATTATTTTTAACCTAATGAGAAAGAGTGGAGGATTGAGAAAGTTGGTTTCATAGTGGTCTCTATAACATGTTTAATGTTTTATAGGTTCTATAATAATTGAGAATCAATGGCAGACTATGGTGAACGGTATGTTGATTCGTGCTATTGAATAATATGATATCTGAATGAGATAATAATTTATCCACTGCATTTATGTATATTATTTTATAATATGTTTCTTATATTTCAACAATGGTATTAGAGCTAATCCATGATTATTCAATATGCTGTACTTGTACGCTATATTTATGTTTTTTGAAATTGAAAGGTGCCTCTTGAAGAATTTGGTTTGAATTTTTCCAACCGTTCATCACTTTTGTTTTATTTGTTAAATTAAATGTGATCCGATTGAATTAGTGAATGGGTAATATTTATACGGTGGATTTTGAGTATTTGGTCATTGATAATTGCATTATTTTGGTATGAAATTCGTCAAATTGCAAGTTGATTACCCAAAAGTTTCACCGAGAATGAATTTTGACATGAACTGTTTTTTAATTGAAATTGTTGTTTGGGTTTTGTTATATGATGGATCTTGAGCATGTTTGATGGCTTTGGTTGATTGTTTTCGGTTTGAATGCTTGAGAAATCAAAAATTGGTTTTGAATATCTCTGAATAAGGCTTTTCTCTTGGGTATGTGTAATCCAGCAACTATTGGCCTAATTAAAACTACAGATAGTTTGGAAATTGAATGAGGATAAAAACCCCTCAAACGGCGACAAATTCGGAGGCCGGATCTGCAAAAACCGACCGGGTTGTGGAGCGGGTTGCGGAAACATGCGTGTATGCAATCTAGGTCTAAATCGACCCGTCTGGCTAGAGAATATGACCTCTGTCGTTAGAATACTACCAGCTGACGTTAGCATCTTAAAAAAAAAACAAATTTTTTATTTTATATTCTGTATTTAAATGGCCAAAATATTTTTCTCCAACTTAATTTATTTATTAAAAAATGACCTTATTATATTATTTTTGATGATATTGTCATTTTGCATATGATTTAATGTTTAAAATTTGACATAGTAGTGCGGAATGTTTAATTTTTACATGTCGTAAAGTTTGACATGTCCAAATTATGAAATTGTCAATATATATTTTATACGAAATTGTATTTTTAGTGAGCAAAATATTTTTTCTCGATATTATTAAAATTATCTTTTTTTTCAAAGGTAATTTTAATTGCATGCCCTTGATTGGATTTTGTGTCAAATTTTGATATAGTAGTGAAGAAATATCAAATTGTTGCTTTTCGTAAGATTTGAAATGTCTAAACTATGAAATTGTCATGAGATTTGATATTTATTTTATGAAACTTATTTTGTCCATATCATAAAATTGTTAAAATTTTTCTTTTAATTAAAAAATAAAAATAAAAAATAAAAAAATTGGCATAGTGTCGTGAGACTTAGTTTGTCTATATCATGAAATTATCAATGTAGTAATGTTTATATAAATTTGACATAGTGGTCTAGGATGTTTAAGTACTTGCCAGGCGTGAGACTTAGCTTGCTTATATCATAAAATTATCAATGTATTTTCTCCCAAAAATGAATTGATACTAAGGTCCATATGGGTACTTAGGTCATCCTATCGGTGGCTTAATTACTTGGTATGAGGCTTAGATTGGTGAAGGAAGTTAGTTAAATGCCATGAACTGCAGATTTTTGTTTATACTGTCAGTAATTGGTTAAATGCATTTAGTTGTGGTGTTTAATTAATTGTTCTTACCCGTGTATGGGTTTCTTTTGTGCTTAGAGAGCCCTAGAAATTTATTTTGTTTAAAAGAATATATATATATATATATATTGGAGGTTGGGATATGAGCTAATGCATGATCCTGTTGAGATGTGCATGTTATTGATATTTGTCATTTTCTGCAACTGTGAGCATTCCATAAATACTCTGCCTATATTTGCTATGATTGTTTAATGAGGTTTATTATGATATATAAGACTTTGCTGAATTTGATTTTAGTTGAAGCTGATTTAAGCTTTGAGAATAATTCCACTGAAGAAGATTGTTAATTAAACCATTGCAAGGCTAGAAAGTTGTGTGAAGATTGAGATTGTTTAAGCAACTATTAATGATGATATTGGAGCAGTATATGAATGAATACGTGTTAAAGGGTCTTTGAAGTTATCAGTGCCTATAAGTTTTTATGAAAATTGATATAAGGTTTGCCAAGTTCGACATAAATGATTGTGATAGTGGTAATAAGAGGCAAAATATAATGCTTTGATGAAGAGATCAATTAGCTTGAAGAGATCAACCAATCCTGAGTGAATATTGATATTTATGAAGATGGATGAAGTTTCTTATACGTTGTTGATGAGGTTAGTTGACTTCTATTTTGTTTTCTGAATATAACTGTTTATAACTTTTTCATTTTGGTATTAAAGTGGTAATTTTTGGATTAAGAAATTATTTTAATTGGATAAGCATTTTCATGAGGTATTTTGTATACACTTGAATTGTAAGATGTTGTGGTTGCTGTAATTATTACTCTCAAATATGCATTAATTGAGGACAGTTCTACTTTGCTGCGAAGTAAATATCTTAGTCATATTTTTTTTGGAAAAAAGATTGAAGGATTAGTAATATATGGTACATTACTAGTCTTGGTATTTAGCATAGTTTTATTGATGTTGAGTTAAGAGATGTAAATTATTGCTGAAGTTAAAAAGAAAAGTTGGTATGTGATGATATTTTGTTTTGAATTTACAAAGATAATTGTGGAATTTTGCTCCATGCATTTTGAGATTATAAATTAGAGCTTCAAAGGAATAAGAAAAGATAAAAAATATAAAGTCTGACAGAGATGGTGGTTACTATGTAATGTTTGATGAGATTGACAGGAACTTTGGGCCATCTAAAAGGTTTTTCAGGAATGTGATAATAACATATTGTATATAATGCTAGAGATGAGAAGTCGCATATTTTTTAATATACTGCGATGTAAGCAGGAATATTTACTTGAATTTTCTTGTGGGTGAGGTTTGAGGACTTCAACATATAAACTGAATTCATATGAAAAGTCTATTTCTTTTTCGAGTATAAAGTTGAGAATGTTTGGTTAAACCTATAATTTTTTGATCAAGATATTGGATCTTAAGACTATTGGTGGTTATTTATTAGGTCCAAGTGTTCCATATGTTATTTATAATCTCATACCACCAGTATTGTTGTGTAACATCCCGTTTCGAGAAAAATAATAAAATTTTCAAGTTTGACCAGTTTAACCTTGAGTGGGCTCGGAGTTGACATTTTGTGTGGTTATATTTTTGCTTTGACTTTGGTACCATTGCGAAGAGCTAGTCGATACGAGTCCGTGGACTAGTAGTACGCTTAATTCGGAGTTAAGACCAGGAAGTTATCGTCATTTTAGTGCGAAGGGCAATTTGGTAATTTGGCAAAAACTGATATTTATGTGTGAGAAAAGACGAAAATGCCCCTGTCTGCATCTTTAAAATTTGGCCAAGGGTTTGGAATTTTCCAGTACACCCGACTTTCTTCCACTTCGCCGCCACTTTTTCGCACGCCGGTAGCCGCCACACGGTGGCCGGACTTGGCCGACCACCACCCGGAAATCGAAGCCAGCAACCTCCTCTTCCTTTCCCCTCCGGTGGTTCACCGTGAAACGACCTAGATCGCCGGAAATTGCAGCGAGACCGAGGGCTCGTGCAAACTGTGCAACCGTGCACTGTTACGACACCACCTTTGGCCGGCCATATCTCACTGTTCCGGTGGAGTTAAGGAGCGTGCTTGGTATCGTTAGAAAGCTGGTGCGACGATCTACATTTTGGTACCGAGTTTGACGCTGGAAAACCGCCTCAAAGTCTCAGAAAAACCACCCCGAGGCAGTCACCTTTCCGGCTAGATCTACTTCGATCGCTGGCGAGTGGGACGACACAGCCACCACCATCAGACTCAGAACACGCCGGCGACCAGATCTGCACTTTCTCGAGCTCCGACGACCACCACACGCGCCGCCCACGCGCCGCCGTGACCAAGCCTCACGCGCCGCCGCCGATCTCCACCTTTTCTGGCAAGTGAGTGCTCACCTCCCGTCCCAACGCGTTCCGGGGGTCGTGGGCAAGCTTGCTGTCCAGTCAATTTGACCCAATTTCGGTCGTGGAAACGCCCAATTCCGGTTGAGGTCCGATCTTCCGGGATCGATTCCGATCAATTGCTACAACGAATCTTGAAATTGAAGGTGTTCGTGCACGTTCGAGGGCTGGACCGGAGATCCAGCAGGAGCACGCTTCAGACCTGTGAGTGCATTTATTTTCTAAATCATTTGGGAATATATGCTATATTCGATTTCATTTATATTAATTTGTTTTGATTAAATTTTCTTGTGCATTTAAATTAAGATTATTAAATATGTTTTATGATGATTTAAATATTCGCATGAGTTGATTTTATGATTTGATAGATTTCATATTTATTGGAATATTTATGAAATTTGTGTTTTAATTGGTTGTTTAGCGAATTTGAAATGTTTTGGAGATTTTACGATATTGTGGAAATTTGGTGATTTTAAAGAAAAATTGTGACTTTGTGAAATTTAAGAAAATTTTGGGGCAAATTTTTAATATTCGATCTAATTGTTGCTTTTCATAAATTCTGTTAAATAGAAGATTTTGGAAAATTGTTTAAAATTAAAAGGATTTGCAAAATGGTTTTAAAAATAAAGGATTTGAAAAATTGATGATATCTTGGATGATTTTATAAATGATTTTGAGGAGTACCACACTGTATCGAGATGTACCGAGTTATATGAGTTCTATGTGCGCTATTATTATTATTATTATTATTATATATGCCATCCTCTGCTGCGGACACGTGTCGAGAGAGAGATGATGAGGATCCTGCCATGACGGATTTGGGACGCCGATTCGTTGTGATGACTGAGCCCCCCTCCCCCGCCTGTGACGCCGTCAGGACGCTGAGGGTCACACGGCACGATATATGCTGTGGTACCGGTTGATTTTATGATGGTTCTGATTCATTGCGGATTTTATACCGGATTTGGTTTTATATTGATTGCTGATTTATACCGGTTGATTTTATGATGGTTCTGATTCATTGCGGATTTTATACCGGATTTGGTTTTATAGTGATTGCTGATTTATACCGGTTGGTTTTATGATGGTTCTGATTCATTGCGGATTTTATACCGGATTTGGTTTTATATTGATTGCTTTCTGATTTTAAATTGATGGTTTGATTTTATGGATTGTGGCCTATGGCCTTTGGTTTCAGATTTTGACCCATTTGCTTGATCGTTTATGAAATTGTGTTTGACCATCAATTAATTATTATGGATTTCATTTACGTTTTTAGTGTTTGGTACGTGATTTCGATAATTGTTTTAAATTACGTTTTCGCCCCTAAACCGTTTTTATTGATTTAATGATTTGGGGTAAACCGAGGGTTTTGCGAAATGATTTTCAAAACGGCTGAACCTTTCAACTGAGTGACGTGAGGTTTGAGTGTAAAGGTTTTAACGGCTGAAATTGTATTTTGTAGTTATCTAGGAGCACTCACGGAGATATTTATATCTCACGTTTTGTTATTTTTACTTCGTTCCCTAGGTCCTAGTTGCAGGTTCCCGTGGACTACCATCGGCATCGCATCCGCTTATCGCATCTGTTTATTACTTCTTCTTATGTATTAGACTCTGATCTTATTCTGTTCATGTTGGATTTGTATTATTTATATTTTTGTCTATCACTCTTAGTGGCTCTGTCATTTCCACCTACTTCATATATTGTTTCTTATTTATTCATTATGACTCGTTGATTTATTGTGGTGCTTATTTTATCTACTTTTCATTCATATCTTATTTACTATTCGTCCTATTATTATTTATTTGTTTATTTGATTATTATCCCCTTTCGGAGGAGGATTCTGTCGGATGCCCCGAGGGGTTCTGGTGGAATCTTCCTCAGGCGAGGCCTCTCCGGGAAATCCGGAGGGATTTCCGGGGCGGGTCCTGTCAGTTGAGTTAGACAAAGTTGAATATATTTTAAAGATGATGTTGGTATTGATATTGGTAAAGGACCAAGAGAGATTGAGCTTTAGAAATGGAAGTATGTTCGTGGAGTTTAGAATATGTATTTGGTAAGGATGTGCTTTTAAGAGGGTTGAAAGGATTTACAGACATGTTATATATGATGATTATGTGGTTTGCAAAATATGAATTTTGATATAAGTGATTAATTGGATTCAACAATTATTGGAAAGCCATAAGTATTTTGCCATTTAATTTTTGAATTAGATGTGATAATTGATAATGTGACATTTATGGTACATAATATGGTTAAATTGTCACTATAATGCAAACTTGTTGGTTGAATATGAACCTTTCATACTAAATTATTCCAATGGTTAAATGGAAAAGTTTAAGACTAAGATTTATGGCTAAAGGTTTAGATAAAATGAGGAGTTGCATCTGATGAATGTCAGAACTGTGGTCTTTAAATGGATATCTATGTAAAGACATTTGAATGGTATAACAAGTTGGCTTCCGAAATGTAAGGAACAAATATTTTCTTTGTATTCTCAATCATTCAATTTATGGATTGAGCAAGCCTTGATACAATGGTATATCTATGTTTGAAGATGACACCATAATTATTTATTGAAAAATGTTATAGAGGGTCAGTGGGAGTAACCTCATATTTATGGTTTGTATCTGTTGACATACTAGTTGCATCTAATAATTCTGACATGGATCAGTAGGGGCAGTTTTATGTTTATGTTTCAATGTGTTTGGTGACATACTTTTTATGTCCAATAGTTCTGACCTATTTATGAAGAAATATTGAATGTTATTTCATCAATGTTTGGCTATTGAGATTATTGGTATGGCATTATATGTTTTTTGGATATAAAGATTCTTTAAAATATGATTAATTATTTTCCTAGTAAAGTTTCGGTGGTGAAAAGTGACAAATTTTCTAAGAATTTTTTCCCAAGGATGGAAATGAGAAGATGGTAAATGGAAAATTGTTTCAAATATTGCATGCGTGGTTATTATTGTGAGTTTGTTGTACTCGTGTGCGCACATAATTTGATATTTTTTATGTCGTAAGTGTGTTTAGTAGGTATTTGAGTAATCCCAGTATTTGCATAAGTAAGTAGTCAAGAAAGTATTGAGATATCTTCATATTTAAAAGATTAAGTGTTGACAAATCAGCGCACCAACTGACTTGATGTGGTTGGCCATTGTGATGCTGATTATATTGGATGCGTGAATGATATGATTTTCACTATTGGGTATGTTTGTATCATGGTACGAAGAGCTGTGTCTCGAAAAGTTTCCAAGCAGACTGTTGTAGAGGCATAAGTTGTAGAGGCAGAGTATATATTGCGTGTATTAAGGCAACTACTGAGATGATTGATTGTGGAATTTTGTGTATGTTCTAAGAGTTGTTGACTTCATTGTGAGACTAATAAAGATTTACTGTGATAATTCTGCAGCAGTAACTTTCTCCAATAATATTAAGAGTACATCTAAAGTCAAGTACATTGATGTGAAATTATATATATAAAGTGAACGAGAAAGTGGTAAAGACCTCATATTTAATCTACACACGCGAATTTATAACATGTTGACAGATTCACTAACCAAAAACTTGCCTGTAACATCCCGTTTTAAAAAATACTAAAATTTTCAAATTTGGTCAAGTTTGACCATAAGTGGATCCAGAGTTGACTCTTTGTGTGAATATGTTTTAGCTTTGAAGTTAGTACCGTAGTGTAGAGCTCGTTGATACGAGTTCGTAGACTAGTGGTACACTTAATTCCGAGTTACGGTTTAAGAGTTATGGCCAAATGAAATTCAGGGGCATTTTGGTCTTTTCCAATGGGTTCCATTTAATCAAATTTTTTTTCTTCCTTCTTCTTCCCCGTGTGAGCTCCTATCCAGTTTCCCTTCCTCTGGCCGCTACTCATTCTCTCTCTTGTTATTGTGCCGCCAGACCTTCCAACGGAAATTTCTTCGTTTTCTGGCGACGGCGGGCTGGCATCACACTTGGAAAAGGAAGCCCCCAGTTTTCTCTCCCCTCACCCCTCTTCCCCGACTAGAATCATGCCTCTACCATACCTATGCGGCCAAAGCTTCTCGCCTGAAATCCGACCACATCCGGCGAAGGTGAGATCGTCCACCACTTGCAAAAGAATGCCCAGGCTATCTACTACCTTTCCAACTCGAATTTTGGCCGTGAAATACAACGAATCACCGGAGAACTTGAAGAAACCGGTGGGTTTGTTTCTCTCCGATCGTCAGATTTCGGCGTGTTACTGGCGATGGGTGGGGTCCTTTCCTCATATTTTGGACCTTCTAGACCCGTTTTCACCATCCACTTAGCATGAATCTCTCTCCTTTGATGGGTACAAAGAGGGGATTCGAATCCGTGATTTTCCGCGAGTTTCCATCCAATTGCGATAGCCTTTGGTCAAGGTAAGATCAAAATTGAGTTATCCATCTTTTGGACTTTTCATTGATATATAGTTTGCTCATAAATTTTAAGTATATAGAAATTGTCTAATTTTGAGCTATGTTTCTGACAATTGTTGGAATTAGATTGTATTGAGCTTTAATTTTGTTGGTGGCTTACTATATCTTTTATTTTTAGCATTTAATACTTAAAAGTATGGAAATGCAGTTGGGTAACTTGATTTTGGATTTTTCCTGCAGAATTTGGTAAATTGGAAGGATTGGTTTCTGAAAGAGTTTTGGATAGGAAAGGTTTATTTGTGTTTTAATAAGTTGGTCTGTTTATTTGATGTTGTTTCTTGGATGGTTGATTATTTGCTGAGTGGTGTAGAATGAGAAATTACTTGGACTAGATCTAGTTGTCATTCTAAGGTTTGTGGTTTTAGTGGCAAGCACTTTTGTGTTTTTGTATGTATTGGTTGGTTTTGGTGAACTTGAGAGGACGATTGTAATATTTAGTCTGCGTTGAAAGTGCTAGTTTTGAGGAGTCCTAGTGGGGTGTGTACTCAGTTTCTTTTAACTTAAAGTTTTGTGATGGACGTTGCTTGGAAATAGTATTTAATACTTGATGGGATGCAATTTATATATATTTTATACACCTTAATACTTGATTTGAGCATGTTTTATTCACTTAAAATGGATTAATTTATATTTTACTATGTTTTAGGTGGATTTGAGCTTAAAGGGATGAAAAATGAAGAAACAGTGGCAAAATCATAATTAAACAGAAAAACTGAAGAAGCAGTGGCAAAATCGTAATTAACTGGACGTTGGCAGCAAGGCAGTGCAGCCCAGGTGCAATGCTCAGGCGCCTGGATGGGCGCGAATCTGAGCGTTTTGTGCGCGTTTTTGTGATTTTTAGCCCTAGGTTTTAGTATAAATATGTTTTATCATTATTGTAAAGGGTGTGGCCGTTTTTAGAGCAAAAGCAACAAAGAATTGAGATTTCAAACAATTATGAGTAGCTAAATCTCTCTCTTGGGTAGGAGTATTATTCATTACTAAAGTACAATATGTGAGACTTGATTTATAAGTTTTAATTCAAGTTTAATTATTCAATTTGTGTTCTTCCAATTTATTTGTTTATTATTCAATTCTTTTTGATTATAATTTGGATCCGTTATAATTATTTGTGGATTGGGTATTTGCTAATTAGGAATTCAATCGTATTGAATGTTCTATGTTTAGTAGCACTTTGATTTTAATAATTGCATGCTAAGCTTTTGTTAATTTCTTAGGAGAATGCATAATAGATTAAAGTTTTACAACGTTTGTAGGACTTGTTTATTGTTGGTTGCTATTGTTCTTAATGCTGTTCTGATTTGATTTAGATCACGTTGGTTTAGATATTTCAGAATTATGATTAATTTACGATTGTATCTGAATTAATTAATTGTGAGAGTTAGAATAAAATTGGCCGTGTTGTTTTATTCAATCCAACATTGAATGTTTATTTTTGGATATATTTGTGTCTGTAATCACCTGTTCTTTAGTAATTGAAGATACTCTGACCCAAGGTTTTCTCCAATTGTTATTTTCAATATTTATTAATTTGTTTGCTTTAATAATTGAACTTCCCAACATAAAATCCCCCTTTTGTTTTTATAATTTTACTTTAATTGGAATAGATCGAGTTTGATTATCAGTCTCTATGGAATCGACCTGAACTTGCTGCTACTACGGTAGTGTTTAAATTCAGTAATTAATTTTGGTGTTTACGACACGCATCAATACTATTTCCTCTTCTTTATGTTGTTACACTTAGCAACTAAGCTTCAAGGAGATCGTCAAGGCGATCACAATTCAAAGCAAGCTTGAATACCATGAGTCTTGTGAGCGACTTTAGGTGTTTACTATATTTTGATAAGATTTGAATTAGATTATGAATTTACAAAGATACAAAGCATGAGATTGTTTTTCCCGAAAGCATGATTTTCTTCCATGTATATGTCATTTTTTAGCTACCTTGGATTATGATTATACTAATATTTTGTTGAGATATTGAATATTTGGAATATTTACAAATCTATTATTCATGTTTTACTACCATCACTTCCCGATGTAAAGGCTTTTTCAATGTTATGGTATTATATATTTTATTATTCATTAAGGCTTGACTATTAATAAGGTATGAATGAGCTCTTCGATCTTGAGCAACTTTGTATCTATGTGTGCATATTCATATTACAACTTAGAATGAGTTGAATTGTACGTATGCTTGACGTTGCTTTCTTTACTTTTAGGAAAATTGTAGTTTTGATGGCTAAGAAGGTCTTTGGAATATACTTACATGGTTTAAATCGTGAATTTCATTCAGAATTAGAATTGAAATAATTCATGGAGTGATGCTCCTAAAAATCGTTGATTGTAAATAGAATGAGAATTTTTGGAAATTCTTATTAGGAAATTTGGTTATCTTGGATTTATGAGCTTGTAAGTATGGATTATTCATTTTTGGATTTCTGTGAAAGTGATATGTTTTTGAAATTGTGATTGGTTGCCGATGTGAGGTAACTTAGATTGTAATGTGTACTTTGGGTAAAGTGAATTGCTTTGTGGATTTCATCTTTATTGATTGTGACTGTAAATTGGACTCCGTATTTAAGGAGAACCATTATGGAATGTATGGATTACATTATATGGTTGTTTTTCTTTCATTTGGTGATTTTGCAAATAAATTGGTAGGAATTTATGGAGCTTGAAGTTATGATAAATGGTTATTGTGAATGTAAGAATTGAATTGAGCATTTAAATATTCTTTTATTTTATTTACATTCATAGAATAAATGTTATTTTGTTGGTATATTTATTCTTGTGAGACTGAGTATAAATAAATGTAAATTTGCACGTATGTTTGTTGATGAAATGATACTATGGTATGTTATTATGTACTACTTGGACGATGAGATATGCCGCCGAGTAGGGTTTAACATGGTTGGTGACTACTTGGGCAATGATTATGCCGCCGGGTAGGAGGTTGATATTGGATACTATTGGTGACTACTTGGGCGATGAGTATGCCGACAAGTAGGGAGATTGTTGACTTGGGCGATGGTTTATGCCGCCAAGTTATTGGGCGATTGTTTATGCCGCCGAGTCATTGAGCGATGGTTTATGCCACCAAATTATTTGCTTGGGCGATGGATTATGCCGCTAAGCTATGGTATTATATTATGTATACGTTTTTAAATATATGGAAGGACAATCGTTTTTCACAGAAAATGTTATTACCCGCTCGGTATATGATGATTTGTTCACATATATGATCTGTGGCTTTTCACTGGGGATTTAATGGTTAGTTTACCCGCCCGGTATATATATGATGTGTTCATATATATATGAGCTGTGGCTTTTCACTGCAATGTCCTTCATATATGGTTATTACACGCCCGATATATATGATTAGTTCATATATGCGTTTGTGGCTTTTCACCGATATATTATATATACATAGTTATTATTCTTTTAAATGATTTGAAAAGTTTGAGGAAACTAAAAGTGATTAAAATGTTATTAATGTTTCATTATTTTGATGATTATGCAATATATGAAATTGGTTATAATTTCTATATGATGAGATATTGTGATTGATTGATGGTTAATTGCTAAGTTTGTGCATGATTGATTACACCGTGTTTGGACTTGAAAAACTTGGTTAAGTGGGTTCGGGATTGAAGAGTACTCAACCCGTATATAGGCCAGGAGAGTATTTGGCCCAATGTTGGTTCTGCATGAGCATGGAATAAATTGATATGCCATCTAATGAGATATGATATGTTTTAAATTACGTGCTTCACATATATTGGTTTGCTCATACCTATGTTGGATCTATGTCCTAAATAAATTTAAGTTGTATGTATATTTGCATTCTCATTCTTAAATACAAAATTATTTTAAGAACTACAGGTAGCTTGATCCCTATTAATAAGGGTATGTAGGCAGCTCAGATTTTAGACTGAGTCCAGCTACGAAAAATATAAATTATGTATTTAGTTGAATGTTAAAGAAAATTACTGAGGTGTGGTTGCTGTGTGGAAATGTTGTACTGGATTGAATTATGTATAAGAATGTATTTTCTTGCAGAAATTGTAATTATATGTATTTCGAGAATGTTCCAAAAATAGATGAAATTTTGCCAAAATTTTTATTAAATTTTCTAGCAATTAGGAGTTTTGGTTGTGGAATTTAGTAATTATGGTGGTTGTTGACTGCTTAGGGATTTAGTCAGCGTGATTAAGTCCTGCAGGCAGGACTTGGGAGTGCGATCCTTACATTGCCTGCAAGCATCATTCAGGAGCATGTATCCTAGATGTGAGTGTTGAGCAGTTGAGACTGCATTGGGTTAATGAGAGTATTATAATCAGCATTGTTGAACATGTTGTTGGTTATATAGTATTGTCTTATTGAGCAATACATGCATGGAAGTTGATCATTATTATATATGAATGTGTGCACACATATTGTATGTTGGCTCATTGTAATGGAATTGTTTTAAATGTTTGATCTCTGTAATGTGTTTGTTTGATCCATTAGTGCTGTTGTAAATCTCTGCCACCTAGACTGTGTATATTGTTGTGTCTTGTCGATACACTATATGTATAGTTGATACGGTGATGATTATTGTTTAAGATTTACATATGTTGAATCTCTGGGATCTAGGTTATGTGTATTGTTGTACCCTGTTGGTATGTTATATATGCTTAACTGAAATGATCATTCTGTCTGTGAGATTCTGAAGTAAGTGAGTATTGATTTATAGTTGATGATTATGCCGTCCAAGTGAGAGGTTGTTAAAATAATTATGTGGACTGGACATAATCAAGTAGACTCATTTACTGAGCATAATCATTTAAAATTTATTTTTTACCGTGCGCTATAGAAAGTGCTTTTAGCCCATTTGAAGAGCTTTTAGGCTATGGACATTTAGTTTTTGGTAAATTTTAGGCTCTAGACATAGTTTCTTACAAACGATTACCTTTCATCTTTAGGCTGGAGATACAAATTATTAATCCGAGCCTTGCATGCAGTGTCATTCATTTTCAATAACCAGTGGTTGCAGTGACAGCCACAACTCGAGTCTCAAAGCAAAGAGGAAAATCAGGAAGAAAAAAAATTATATTTTTATTGATCACAGAAGTTCATAGAGTACTGTTTACTACACATTTCTGAAATCAGAAACAGCCACAACTCGAGTCTCAAAGCAAAGAGGAAAATCAGGAAGAAAAAAAAAATATTTTTATTGATCACAGAAGTTTATAGAGCACTGTCTACTACTCATTTCTGAAATCAGAAGCAGCCACAACTCGAGTCTCAAAGCAAAGAGGAAAATCAGGAAGAAAAAAAAAATATTTTTATTGATCACAGAAGTTTATAGAGTACTGTTTACTACACATTTCTGAAATCAGAAAACAATTATTAACGTGTGTTGGAACTTGACAGGTGCATAAATATATATATATATATATATATATATATATATAATTCTTTTCTTTTTTTCTTGATTGAAAAAAATAAAAGAGAAGTGGACCAAAAGAGGACAGCAGAGATGTATACAACTAAGAGAGATGGATAATGTAGCTTCATGGTATGGCACAGGGAAATGGACCAAAAAATTCATGGCATGGGGTGGACCAAAAAACTTCATGGCATGAGATAAAAAAATTAATGGGATGCATGTGAGAGGGAGAGCCCTCCTATTGAAATATTTTTACATAATTGATTATGTAATCCAAACATTCTATATATATTTTAGTATTTTCATATTTAATCAATGTGAAACTTGTTTACACACCTCAAACAAAAACAATTAAGAAATGATAACTAAAAAAATATCAATCTGACATTTGGAAAATGATTCCATGTGAATCACCTGGAAGTGGTTTATATGGAAAACAGAATCAGCGAAAATCACTTTTAATTTCTTTTTTACCATGGACTATAAGAGCTTTTAGGTTCTAGACATTTCTTTTTGGGTAAATTTTAGGCTCTAGACATAGTTACTTGCAAACGATGACCTATCATCTTTTGGTTGGAGATCCAAAATATTAATTTGGGTGTATGCTTTTTGAAATCCACGCCTTGCAGTGTCATTAATTTTGAATAACAAGTGGTTGCAGTGGCGGCAACAACTCGAGTCTCGAAGCAAAGAGGAAAATCAGGAAAAAAAAAAAAAAGAGAGAAAATATTTTTATTGATCATAAAAATTTATAGAGTACTATTTACTACATATTTCTGAAATCCGAAAAAAATTCTAATAATACATTAACATTTTTCTAAAATAAAAAGAGAAAAAAGAAAAGAAAAACAAAAACAAAACATAGGGGTCCTGTTGATGAATCTTGACAGTTGCATAAAGAAGTCTTAACGTGCCCCACGAGTTTTGAATCATTGCCATTGGGTCGTCACAATCTCTATATAATGAAACAAAAATCACATGCAGTAATACTCTACGAGAGAAATCGAAAGAGACTTGAAAATGGTTCAGGAAGAAGTGCTAGTTGATGTCCAACAAGCCAAAAATGAAATCTGGAAATACATATTAGGATATGCAGAAATGGCAGCGGTGAAATGTGCCGTGGAGCTGAAAATAGCCGACGCCATCGAAGCACATAAAAATCCTATGACAATCTCAGAGTTAGCTTCCACACTGAGCTGCTCTGCTCCCCACCTTCACCGCATCATGAGGTTCTTAGTCTACCGCGGGATATTCAAAGAGACAAACACACCAACCGAATTAGGCTCTCCAGCTTATTCACAGACACCTCTTTCTCGGCTGCTCATGAGATCCGGACAGGACAGCATGGCTTCGTTCATCTTGCTCGAGAGCTTGCCTCCCATGCTAGCTCCATGGCATGACCTGTGCACCCGAGTGCAAGCTGGAGACTCACCGGCACTCAAGGTTGCAAATGGCGAGGATTTTTGGAGCTATACAGCAGCTAATCCTGCTGCCAACCACCTATTCAATGACGCGATGGCTTGCAATGCAAGGCTTAATGTGAATGCCATTGTTGATAAGTGCAAGGACTTGTTCCAAGGCATTGAGACTGTGGTGGATGTGGGTGGAGGAAATGGGACTGCTTTGGCGATGCTGATCCAGGCTTTTCCATGGATTCGAGGCATTAACTATGATCTTCCTCATGTCGTAAACGATGCAAAGGAATTTGAAGGCATTGAGAATGTTGGAGGTGACATGTTTGATTCTATTCCCAAGGCTGATGCTGTTTTTATCATGGTTAGTATTTATAAATTTTCTGTTGGACGTTTAATGCTAATTTAGTTACATGCAAATTCTGTATTCTTAGATGACTTAGCTCCATATTTATGTTTCATAAATTTGAACTTTATTGTTTGTTTGTTTTGGTGAATGATGTAGTCTGTTCTTCATGGTTGGGGAGATGAAGAGTGCATTGAGGTCCTTAAGAAGTGCAAGGAAGCAATTCCAGAAGAAAAAGGGAAGGTGATAATAGTAGATGTTGTTATAGAAGATGATAAGAAGAAACAAGAAGATGGACTAGTTGATGCAAGATTGAGGCTGGACATATCCATGATGGCCGTTAAAGGCAGAGAAAGGACAATGAAGGAATGGGAATATATTCTTGAGCAGGCAGGATTTAACAGATACATTGTGAGTCCCATTGATGCTGTGCCATCAGTTATTGAGGCTTTTCCTTAAATCTAAATAACTATGGGGTGTGGAAAACTATTGTTCCCAAGCAAGTCTCTGATTGTATGTTTGCCCTAAATAAAAATAGCCAAAGTTGGCGAGGTTATTGAAGTTTTTATAGATTTTTGGTTTTGAAATTAATGTCATTTCCTTTTTATATGTATTTGTGTTCGTTCGTTTGATACACAAGGTTGCAGTTGGCTGGGTTAGATTGGTATTGAATTGTGTTTTATTTATCCTATCTTATATTTGGTGCAAAATTTTTTTAATAGTATTATATATTCTGTTTGGTAGAATATTATACTGTAATTAATAAACTGCTTTTAATTAAATTTTTAATTCAAACATCCAAATTTATGTATTATTAGTCAGAAATATATCATTTTTAATTAAATAGAAAAAAGTTGGTCTGTATAGCATTGCTCAAGTATTATTCAATATCGAATTTACAGTATCAACGTGTGTTGGTCTAAGTGGAAGGGGCTTAAATCTTTTAACTATAAAGTTTCATGTTCGAGTTTTATGTGAATAGAAAATGCACCGTTGGAAGAGCTCTTCTAATTAGGCCCCGACCATAACTCAAACAATATTAAAGCTAGCTATACTGGCGATACTCATAAATAAATCCAAAACGAAAAAATATATCTAATTTACAGTAAAGATAATGTTTAAAGTCGGTGCATGTTTTTTGGTGTTAAAAATTGCCAAGTTTAAATATAAGTTAAAATAATTAAGATTTTTTTTTTTTTTCCAATGGATAAAAACAAAAGCAAAAAAAAAGCACATAACAACAAAGATATAACTAGTAGAAAGAACTAGGAAATGATATTTTTTGATGAATAGCTAGGAAATGATAATTGATATATGATCAAATTGGTAAAAAGGCTCTTGTTATTTTACTCTCTACATCACTCGCTTTTAATCTGAGAAGTGTTAGATAACTCAATATAAAATAAAAAGCCATATAAACTACTTAAGAAAAGATACAAAAAAAAAAAATAGATTCTTTATCAAATGTAATGTTTTCTTTTGTTTGTTTCTTTTTTTTTTTTTTTTTTTNTTTTTTTTTTTTTTGGTAAATTATCAAATATTGATCTGTTATACAAGCTAGGCTAGTACGGTTCTAATTTTCATATGATCCTCTGCTGCTTGTCTTTTGTGACCAATAGCTACTCTTATAATTCACAAATGGCCAAATTGAAATTGGTTTGGAATGGTGTAATTGAAGCTTCGAATTCTGGTTTCTTGGCCTTAAAATGTTTGGTCTCATACATAAACAATCTAGATTCCAGTGTTATTATTATTATTTTTTTCTAAGTTTAGCATATAATTTATATTATATTAATGTAATGGATTTATATTATATTAATGTAATGGATTAAACTCTAATTTTAAAGATTTGTTTGGCATGATTTTTAAAAAGCTAAAAATAACTTTTAAAATTCAAAAATTATTTTTAAAAGAGTGTAGATAATTTTTTAAAAATATTTCTGGCTTTTAGAACCGCTTTTAACCAAAATTAATAAAAATTAACTTTTGCAAAAATCACTTTTGAATCAACAGAAAAAATAAAAATTATGTCCAACAAGATTTAAACAAAAAAATCCATAATAAATGGAAAAAAACTAAACAAAGAAAAATACACGTAAGATTCTGTTGATATACCAAAAGGAAATTTCCTCATTAAATTTTTTTGCCCAGTTTAAGTCTTTGATTATTTTTTTTTTCTTTCTTTTTGGTAATAGTTGCATTGAAGTTGATGGGTTCGTCATTGACTGTCATTATAATTGATGCTTTTTTTAATGTTTTTAATCCACTTTTCTTATTTTCTTGTTGGAAAAAAAATTAAAAAAGAACAAGAAATATGGAAAAATATCGTGTGGTTATGACGTCACCTGTTTTTACAAAAATTCTATATTAAAAGAAAAATTAAAAATTTCAATGCACCTGAATTGTCACCGTTCGGCCCAATTTTCTTGCAAGTACGAATATCGCCCAATTTTATTTTTTTAATTATAGATGTCCATGTGGTAACAATGTTAATAAATCATTCCTTTTTTTAAAAAGTAATGCTTCATACTCACCACTTTATCAATACACCCAAGTAAATACTAAATATACTCCTCCATTTGAATCTTTGAATTAATTTTTATTTGAAACTCTTCCTCTCCTCTCTCTCTCTCTCTCCCCCTCTTTTCTCGTCTACTCTTTCGCCTTTTATTCAACTATTAAAAACCCTTAAAAGATTATATTTGTCCTTTCTCGCCCTCTCTCCCTCTCGCCCTCTTTTCCCAACTAGAACTTCACTAGCATTATGACTAAGTTTAAGCAAACCGTTGGAAAAACCATTCCTAAATCCCCAGCGAAGAAATTCATGATCATTGTGAAAATGTGGATTTTGTTTAAAATAAAAATATTTTGTGTAATTAAAGTTAGAAATTAACTGAAAACTTAATTTTCACGTCATAGATTTGGATTTGCTGTAATTTGTTGCTGAATTTATTATTTTAGTTGCTGTAATTTGTCCCGCTGTGTAAAAATAGATGACCCCACTCTAGTAGAGGCGAGATAGTTGTGTGATAACAGGTGATTGGGCAGGGTCTTAGTGTAATAACATGTTACCCCTACTCAGTAGGAGTGGAGTTGATGTGAAACACTAGAAGACCATGCTCTTACTGAGAATGGGTCACCTGTTTATGAAATAATTGAAACAATTTTAAAATAAAAAATGATGTAGAATAATTATAAAAAAAAACACAGTGTCCCCGCTAAAATCATTTGTTTCAAATGGGGTAAATTTCATATACCTCCCTTAACGTTTGCATAAATTACAGATAGGCTCCTCATGTTTTGTTAATTAAATATATCTCCTTTGAATCTCAGTTAAATTTGAGGGACGAAGGGTAATTTATACTTTTACATGTCAAATATTTATGACTTTCTGATACTCAGTTAGTATCACGAGAAAACCATTTCCTTCCAATTTTACCCTTTCTGATTCCCAATTCTCTCCATTCTCAACCCATTACTAGAGAAAAAAATCAAGGCTTTACCTCCAACTACATCGTTGTTGGTAGAAGGCAAAAGGCTAGGGTTGTTCTAGATTATGCATGGAGGAGAAGAGCGAAAGGAAGAACGAGGGCTATGTTGATTTGAGGTTAGTTTACATTCTCTTTTTCGTTGGGGTGGATTCGAGGGTGGATTCGGTGGTTGGGGTTAGAACTTTGAAAAATTATTTTTAGTTCGCTGGTTTTCTTATAAAAATTTAGTAAAAAATTGTTTGAGTCCGAGTTAGGTAAAATATCAGATGAGTTTGGGTTTTTCTTACTAAAAATGAATTTTCTTACTAATTTTTTTCTTTTGGAATACTGTGTTACGCTTTTGTTTTGGAGCTTATTCTATGTGCTTGACTTTTGATTATTGGAAATTCACAAAAACTTGAATGGTTTTGTGAGCTTGATTTTGAATGGTAAATGTATGTTGATGATGATGTTGAATATGGGTCTATGTGCTTGAATATAATTTTGTTAAGTTGTCTAAAATTCTAATTGTTGAGTATTAGTTTGATTGAGGTTGACTACATGTTGAATATGATTATAGGATGATAAAAATGGGTTAGGATGTAATATCATGCTGTTGATTGTGTGAATTGATATTTAAAATATGGTAATTGTGTTAATAGTGTTAATTTTGTGAATTGCTGAAATATGATATACTTGTTTACATTGTCAGAAACATGTTATTCAAGTTTGTTATTAACCTATTTGGAGAAGAGTATGAACCAATCTTCATAGATAAGAAAAAGTACAACTTTGTGTGTCTTGACACTGATGCTATGATTTTATCCTTAAATGTCAGATTGCAAGTAAGAGAGCATATTGCAATGTCTTGTAAGGTTAGATTGCCTTGGACTCATGGGGCTAGCTTTTATGATAGAAAATGATAAAAGATTTGCTAAAAATGTTTAGTATGTTTAGAGAGAGAAAAAAATAGATACAATTCACATGCTCTATAATATGTTACCATTAGCTATTATGGAGCCTTCTGAATCCGAATCTGAAATTTCTAATTATGTTTATGAATCCGAAGTAGAATTAGAAAAGTTTGATTTAGATGAATCTAAGGTAGTAGTTTTAGATTTCCCACCCAAACCCCAACATGAAACAGATATCCCTCCCTAACCTTAACCTGAAATAGATTTCCCACTCCAACCCTAATCTAAAACATATTTCCCACCCTAACCCCAATCTGAAACATATCCTTTTTCCACTGAGTTTGACGTATACATGGATGAGCAATTTAGGTGGAGTGAGGATTATGACAATGATAATGTGGATAAGGGCAATGATGTAGATGTGGATGTGCATGTGAGTGAGGATTCTAACAGTGATAATGACATGGTGGGGTATGAATCGGACAATTAGGATGGACTTATTGGGAGTGATTTTGTTGGTGTAAAACACAACAATCAATCGTTTCCTAGTGCGCAAGCATGCCACTTCAATTCTATGATAGTTCAAAGAAAAGAAAATATGCGCCAATTGAATCAAACTTAATCAAACGATTGTATTAATTATGGAAAACAAAATAATTAAAGATTACAAATGCCTTCGAGATCAAATGACTTTTAAATAAAATTTTAAACTACGAACAACTAATAACACTTGACTACTCAAAGTAAATTCTAACGAGAATAAATTAAGTAGTCTATGTTGATGTAAGGATCCCTTTTCAAAGTTGTTGAAGCCTTTATTTATATAGGAGAATGTGGCTCACCAATCCCTTGTACTTTCGATGTGGGACTCCTCTTCTTTCAATTTCGAAGATAAATACTTATACTTGTATTACTTCACATCACCATCCTCTTTAAACAATGTGGACAAATATTGACTCACTTAAATCCAAAAAATTAATATTTTTAATAAATAAAAATATTAATTTAGAAAATTCAAGTATGTGGTCCAAACATTGCCCCCTTTGCTTTGTAATTTTATGATAGAGAATAAAATTGCAAAGCAATATTCGACTAATTTGCAACTCTCCAATATTTGAGCCAAATCAGCCATTCCATACTAAATCCATGCAACACTTTTAGTTTAGATTCCCATGAAACATTCAAACCCAAGAACTAAACAACATATATGGAAGATTTTTTTTTATACATATATGGCCGCAAAAAATATGGCATCCAGAATTTGCTATTATGTGATGGCCAAAACACTTTCCAAAAAATTAGATGCTTACTACCCATAATTATGACAATCCTCTTACTATATTTCCTTCTATTTTTACTTCCCATCCAGTCTTGCCTTTCCTTTGATGTCAAACACAAAATACATATATGTATTATTTGAACAACCTATCTTACAACTTTAAAACAACCGACACCTATTGTGTATGCATCTTCCAATATCTCTCTTAGGTATCAAAACTCTGCTGTTTTTTCTTGTAAAATTTGTTGATTATGCCGTAACTTTTTTTTTTTGCTACAAACTCCAAAATATCCCATGCAAATCCTTTCCGGTGCTCTCCCATGCAAAAGAATAAAAAAAAAATCCCAAACAGAATCAATCTCAAAGCCACACAAAACCGAAGCAGCAAAAGTGTGTCGTGATTGGCGGAAGTTCATCCAATGATCTGAAAACATATTGCGTGGCCAAGGATTTTTTGCAAACGGCATCAATTGATCAGTAGTGCGGTTGGGTATGCGGTGGGCCTGAAATGGACGGTGTGCTTCGAAAACGAGTCCACTGACTGTCATCGTGAGAAATCTGAGAAAGAACATGTTCTTGTGGCCAAGGGAAGAGTCGGAGAGTGCTAATAGAGCGATTTCAACGACGAGGCAACCGGTGAAGGAGTCGGATCACTGGAGAACCCTCTTGGAGATGATGAAGGCATGGAAGGGAAAAACAACTCACGGGCACAGGCTGGCTTTGGCTTGGAAACGCAGCAGGATTTGGACATGTTGGGCTGGGTGCGAGCTACTGCGGGCTGGACAAGTAGGCTGGGCTTGACGCTGGGAAGGGCTTGGACTCAAACGCGAAGGCTGGACGCGGATCAGATGTGGGCTTGGACTGCTGGGCGGCTGCTTGGATTGGACTTGAACTGGAGACGCGTGGAGCTGGACGGGCTGCTTGGATTGGACTTGAACGCGGGCTGACTTCTCTAGATTGCAGGGCTGATGGGCTGCGCGGCTTGGTCTCACGGGCTGTAGATTACAAGATGCGGATCGGACTGATGCAGCTGGTAACTTGGGTGCGGGCTGACACAGCTTGGGCTGGACGCGAATGGATGTGAGGCTGGGCTGACTGCGCGAAGCTTTGACGCGGGCTGGATGCTATGGGCACCCGGATCAGACGTGGGCTGCTGGACTCACGGGCTTGGAAGTGGAATTGGAGGCCTGGATGCGTGTGGACTCGAGGGCTGTGGATGTTGGGCTGAAGTATGGCTAACGCGGAGCGGGCTGGACGCGGGCCTTGGCTGCTGCAGCTGGGTCGCTTGTTGGGCTACACGCTGGCTTCTTGGACTCGCTGGAGCGCTGGGCTGGAGCTGCTGGACGTGAGCGCGGGCTCGATTTTGGGTAGGCTGCTAGGGTGGATGGGCATGGAACACGGCTCGGGATAGACGAATGCAGCTGGACTCGCGGGCTATGGATGCGGTGGACTGGACTCGACGTGTATGCGTACGCCAGACACAAGCTGCTTCGCATTCAGGCTTAATTTGAAAGCAGACGCGCAACCACTTTTTTTTTTTCAAGTGCCCAAGAGTTTTATTCACACATTCGAGGATCTTGCTGATGGTACATTTTTAGGATTTGGCTTGCTCTTCCTCGGCTCCACTATGGATCTCTGGATATATTTGGCATATATTTATCTTATTCCACGACTTAGATTGTTTCAGCGACCTATTTGTTGATGTCGAATATTTTTTTTGAATTTTCTTTGCCTACTTCGGCTTCTTACATTGTGATCACGACTCAACTGCATCCAGCCGATTTTGAAAGCAATCAATTCAATTTTATATCAGATTACCTCGACACAGCAATCCTTTGACAGTTAATGGACAAGCGGTATTTCGACCTGCTTATTTCTCGCTATATTTATATATTACATCAGTTTAAAACATATTGGTCATGAATTTTGGCTTTTAGTTGAGTTCTTTGACACAACCTTAAAAGCGCTCTAAATTAGCCGGCTAAAATTGCAACATATGGCCGTGTAGATTTTCGGCCTAATTTTTATGACCTGTTGATGTTACATTTCCAGGGCTTTGCCTTCCAGTATAATGTCCTCCAGCATTCAATCTGACATCTTACACTGTGTCCAAATTTTCTTTAGATCATGACTTCTACTGGACGACGCTCTTATTTTATCGTGCTAGCTAAAACTGGGATCCAAGTGACATAGGCAAGACAACAACTGTGTTGACCATTACCTCATCTATGGTTCCAAATTTGAGCGCTGATGACTTGACAATTGAAGAAGCAAACATGTCTTCTTCCACCGGATTATTGTTCATGTCTTTTAAGCATGACTGAAGTTCTGCACTTTTCTTTCTGATCCATCTCCATACAGGTTTCTTTCTTTGTGGAGCTCCAGATAAGATGCCGACTTTCTTGGATAGAGCTGCGACCTCAAGTCTTCCATCTAGGTCATCAAGATATGACTCCAACTTGTTTGGCAGGAAACCATTCTTGTGTTCATCTAGTTGAGCTTCTTGGCTTCTCAATCTTCTGAGAAACCAATCTTGTCAGATGGTTTGTGGAAAAAGTGACTTCGAGGTTAGGCTCAACTTGCCCCCCCCCCCCTCGGGTGTCAATCGTTCAGCTTCCCTGATCCTTTCTGCAACTTCGGTCTCAGACATTGGAAAACAGAGTTATGATTGTGACTTTCTATTGGTGGTTTTGTCAGACGCTTTATTCCTTTGTCCTCAACCTCATGCTTGCACCAAGTACAAAGCACCTTAGAAAGAGATTCAGCCTTTTCGGCCAAATACTCCTCTCTAAGCTTGACGTCTCTATTCCAAATTCCTCCAGATGACATTTATCGCAGGTCCACCCTAACTCTGGGTTTTTTCAAGTCTAAAATATTGGCTGAAACCATGTTTGCTTCGGCCGACAGGAAATGATTACTATCTACCTCCATTATTTCTTTCCCTTTATCTGGGAACTTAAGTGTTCCCTTTTCGATCATCTCCTAGATAGCATTCATGAAGACCACACAGTTGATAGTTTGATGCGACCATGTACCATGTCATTTGCAGTATGGCTTCTTCTTCATCTCTTCAGCTGTTGGCAGGATATGGCCGTCAGGTAATTTAATTACCTTGTCGGCCAGCAGGTAGTCAAAAATCTGATTAGCTTTGGAGATGTCAAAATTGTAGACGTTCTCTGGTTCGACCCGACTCTTTTTCATGTCCATGACTAGTTGAGAAGCTCTCTGGTTCTTTGCCGGTATAGCCAAAGCTTTACAAACGTATGGACGGGTGGCCACAACTTCTGCTGCGTTAGTTTCAGCTACTCTTTCGACACTTTCCTGGTCTTCAGCCTCCACCAAGTGAATTTCAGTATTTGGGTCTTTGTAGTATGACCCTCTGGACGAGTTCTTCCTCTGGTCCTCCTCCTTCAAGATGCCTTCATATCGAGTGGCTCGAGAGACCAACTCGAACAAGTCATGGAATTCCATCCCCTCAAACTTCTTTCGAAGCTTGTAGCTCAGTCCGACTTTTGCTAGCTTGACGAACTCCCGTTCCAGTATGTCCAAGTGACATCTGATCCTTGCCTTCTTGAATCGGGTTATGAATAACTGCACTGACTCTCCATCCATCTATGGCAGGCGTGATAAGTCCGCCATGGAAATCTCCAGCTCAATCCTATAGAACTGCTCGTGGAACTTCTGCTCCAATTCTTGCCAGTTGTGGATTGAGTTTGGCTGCAGATTGATGTACCAAGTGAAAGCTAGACCTATCAAAGAATTAGCAAACAGTCACAACTTAAGGAAATCATTGACAGCTGCTTCTCTGCACTGGATGGTGAAGAGGCCTATGTGCTCCACGGTGGATTGTCTCTCCTCGCTAGAAAATAGGGTGAAGTCAGGAAACCTGAATCCCCTAAGAAATTCTATCCGGTCGAAAGCATCGATGTATGGCATCCTATAAGATGGACGTCCGGTCCATCTGAAAGCATTACCCATCATCTCTTGGATGATGGTCTCGATGGCTTCCCGATCCATGCTTTGCCCGTGGTTCATCAAGTTTGGTCCATTACTCCATGTTGAGGCGTGAAAGTCTGCTTGATAGGCATGGGCATCATAATATCCATTCCTGTAGTTCTGTCCAAAATTCTCCGCATGTCCCCCACCATGAACTTGGTTCCGAGCCGATAGGTTTCCATATGTCGGAACATCCGCTCTCTCTCCATGTACGTTGGGTACAGTCTGAAAAGTTTGTGTCAAATGTTCTTCCTGACCATCCCTCACGGTCTGGCCTTGGTTATCAGTGTGCCCCCCGGCAGGAACATTGTTCCTTGCCGGTGGGGGAATGTAAGATTGTACTTGCCGTTCAGGCATAAACTTTACATCGTTTCCACTGGACCAGGCCTGAAAGGCCGGTGCCTCAGTCCTTAGCATGTTGCCATTGGGTACAGCCTGAAAGGCCTGCACTTGTTGTTCCTCCTGGCCGTTAGTCGGCCTTGCGCCATTCGACGCAGCTTGGGTTGTCTGCACCTGCTGGCACAGCAATTTCAAGATTCCTTGCAACGTTTGCTGCTAGGTCTCCTAGTATGCTTCCATCTTCCGGTAATTCTTCCTCAGCTCTTGGGATAGTTCACAAATCGAATCCTTGGTGCACATTTTTGTTGTGTCCAGAGCCTTGCCGGTCTCCCTTTCATTTCTATCTTCCTCCGACACGTTTCGGCTGCTAACGCCGCCGTGGATGTCGAGTTCCTGGTTCTTTGAGCGAGTCTGCACCATTTCCTCAGTCGAAAAAAGAGGTCCCACCTAGCGTGCCAAAAGNCCCCAATCTGAAACATATCATTTTTCCACTGAGTTTGACGTATACATGGATGAGCAATTTAGGTGGAGTGAGGATTATGACAATGATAATGTGGATAAGGGCAATGATGTAGATGTGGATGTGCATGTGAGTGAGGATTCTAACAGTGATAATGACATGGTGGGGTATGAATCAGACAATTAGGATGGACTTATTGGGAGTGATTTTGTTGGTGTAAAACACAACAATCAGTCGTTTCCTAGTGCGCGAGCGTGCCACTTCAAACCTATGACAGTTCAAAGAAAAGAAAATATGCACCAATTGAATCAAACTTAATCAAACGATTGTATTAATTATGAAAAACAAAATAATTAAAGGTTACAAATGCCTTTGAGATCAAAGGACTTTTAAATAAAATTTTAAACTAAGAACAACTAATAATACTTGACTACTCAAAGTAAATTCTAACGAGAATAAACTAAGTAGTCTATGTTGTAGATGTGTGTTGATGTAGGGATCCCTTTTCAAAGTTGTTGAAGCCTTTATTTATATAGGAGAATGTGGCTCACCAATCCCTTATACTTTCGATGTGGGACTCCTCTTCTTTCAATTTCGAAGATAAATACTTACACTTGTATTACTTCACATCACCATCATTTTTAAACAATGTGGGACAAATATTGACTCACTTAAATCCAAAAAATTAATATTTTTAATAAATAAAAATATTAATTTAGAAAATTCAAGTATGCGGTCCAAACATATTTAGAAGAGGAAACCCCAATTTCAAGGTTGTTTAGAGAGATGAAGGGAAAATTATATAGCCCTCTCCCAGATGGACAATATCATTTAGAAGTTGGATTTATATTTTAAAATGTTGATCACTTTAGGAAGGTCTTATATATGTATTGTACACAATAAGAGTTCAACAAAATTAGATTGAAAAATAAAAAGTCAAAGGTTACATGTATATGTCCTCTTATGGTTGTACATGGAGAATCCATGCTTCCCACGTTCCTGATGGGACAACTTTTCAAATTAAGACACTCAACCCTACTCACAAGTGTAATGTGGCTATTAAAAATTCTTTGGTAGCTGCTAATTGGATTTCCAAGACCTAAGAGCAGAGAATTAGGTCCAATCCTTAGTTGAAAATTAAGGATCTTAAAGATAAGGTTAGAGCAATTTATGTGGGTAAACAAATGTTATATAGGGCAAAAAAAAGAGCATTGGCTCGGCTATGTGGTGATTATGGTGAAAGTTACTCGAAATTTCACACGTATGAGAATGTTTTGTTGTGTAATAATCTAGGAACAGTAGTCCAAATTAAGTGTCATAGAAACCACCTTGGTAGGAATCCTATTTTGAAATGATTTTCCTAAGCTTTCTTGCTCAAAATGATGCCTTCTTTAAAGGTTGTACGCCATTTATTGGTCTACATGGATGCCACTTAAGAGACCAATTTGGTGGAGTCTTATTAAGTGTTGTTTTTTTAGATGCAAACAATAATATGTATTTGCAAGGGAAAGAATTATAGCAACTTGAGCTAGTTATTGAAATATTTAAGTAAATATATAGGTTGTCATGAAACTAAAGCCATTACTTTCATGATAGATAAATAGAAAGGTGTATTAAAGGCTTTGAGTAAGATTTTTCCCAATTACAAGAACAAATTTTGTATGAGGCATATATCCACCAACTTTAAAAAAAAAATTGCCAAAGTAAAAGTTATAAATCTTTTTGGGCAGCTGCTAGATCTACCAACATAATTGACTTTAATGCTTCCATAGAAGGTATAAAAGAAACTAGCATGGAAGGCTATAACTGGCTAACTCATATCCCATTTGAACATTGAAGAAAGTATACCTTTAAGGAGTCTGTAAAAGCTAACCATGTGTTAAACAACATGATTGAATCCTTCAACAGTCAGATTGGCAGCTTCAAGGACAAGCCTATTTTGCAGCTGATTAAGTATTTGAGGATAAATGTGATGAAATGATTGAATAGTAGGGAACACAGGGCTAAGAAATGGTAATTAGAGGTTTTATCAATATTTTAACTAAAGATTAACAAGTATCAAAAGTAAAGGAGGTATTTAAAGGTGATCTGGGCTAGTAATGATGAGTATAAGGTTTTCCCTTGTAGTGTGGAGCATGACAGTTGTCTGGTATTCCTTATAAACATGCCATGGCATGTATCAGATATAGGGAATCAATCCTTTACCAAATGTGCACAGTAGTCTGACCAAAACAACCTACATACAAACATATAGTGGTAAGGTTCACCCATACCAGATGAATCAAAGTGGCCAGATGCTAATGCATACATAGTGCTTCCCCCAAAGAATAAAACGAGGCCTTGTAGGGCAAAAGTGGCAAGAAAGAGTGGACTATAATTAGCCAACCTCACATAAGAGATTCACTACATTGAGGTGTATTATTTGCAAAGATTTTGACCATATTAAAAGGTCTTGCCCAAAGAAAAGGATAACAACAAGGTATATGCTATCGATTTTTTTTTTCATTTTTTCTTTGGTTTCAGTTCTTACTTTAACTTATTGTATTTGTTAATACTTAAAAAAATTATGGGCAAGCACAAGGTGCTATGTCAGAGGCTTTATCACAGCAGCAGGGGCTTTACAATTGCTAGGAGCTTCACAGCAACCAAAGGCTTCATCAAATCAACCAAGGACTTCAACACATAAACAAAAGACTGTGACATGAGTTCTATGGGATTCTCAACCCCATTAGCAGTAAAAAAAAATAGTAAGAGATGTAAAGAGACATCATTTTCTTTACTTTTTCTCTATAGGCTACTTTATTTTGGTGCATATTGTGCAGATCATATAGGACTGTGTCACCTTTTTTTTTAAACACGTCATACATAATAGTGTAATTAGGGTATTGATAGATAAGGACCAAAATTTAGTTATATTGGTACATATTATGCAGATCATATAGGGTTGTGTCAGCCATTTTTTAGACACAACACACATGATAGTGCATACATGATTAGGGTATTGATTGGGGTTACATCCCATTTGACTTTTCTTAGGACTATATCCTCAAGTTTAATATGGAAATGAAAAAGCTGTTGAACAACTTGAAATATTGTAATTGTTGTTTAACATGATGATGAATGCATTGTTAGTAACAAAAGTCAATTTTATTGCTCTTATTTTATATTATTCATTACATATGTAATTACAGTTATTGATATGCCAAAGAATATTATATTTACAAACATCATAATCTTCAATACATGTTGCACAACTTCTAGATTTTGCACCCTTGCAAATAGATTTTTAATATCATTATTTATACACATGTCAACTTCTTGTTTCCATCCTCTCTTTACTGTTTGCATAATCGTCTATCATATATTCATCATTATCAGTCGTCTAAAATGAGTAATATCTGCAATTTCTCTGCAAGGAAAAAATATCTTAGATGGATTATATTTTTTATCCAAAAATCCTTACACCTACTCTTTTGGCACAATAACATCTTTTGATTTTAAACTTTATTAAGCTTTCATTTGTTTGACTGCTGCCACTTGATGATGCCATAGTTTTCGATCTTTTTGTTTTGGATATGAGCACTGTTGGTATTTGTGGTTGCTTGAGGAAGTATTGTGTGTTGTTTTGTCTTCTATAAGAGAGAAAAAATTTGTATGTTTTATTGTATTTTGGTAGCAGGAATGAAAGATTTTGTGTGGTGTTGTGGGTTTTGGTAGCAAAAAGGAAGCTTTTTGTGTGTTGTTGTGTGTTTTGGTTGATTTTGGAAGCTTTTATAATTGTTTGGAGGTTGAGGGGTGTGATTGTAAAGATTATGACCGTTGAACATTATTGTTATTTCAAAAAATAGTTTCAGAAGGTGTGAATGCGAAGTTTATAGCCGTTAAGCCAACGTTCTTCAACTTTTTTCAAATTTTCAAACATTTGAAGGTAAAATGGTATTTTTACTTGCCACGTAGGAGAGATAATATATTTTTTGAATAGTTCCCAAACGGCAAGGGACGTATATGTAAATAACAAAACATGAGGGAGTACTTTTAATTTTAGCAAACCTTAGGGGAGGTATATGTAATTGACTCATTTCAAATGGGTTGTTCACCACGCTCCATGGTAGGGGGCCAGCCCCAAGTAGGCTGGGTAAGAGGTAGAAATATCATTTCTATCTGCCTCATATCCCGCCCCACTTTGGGTGGAGCCCCTTGCCTTTGGGCAGGGTGAGTCGTCTTCAACCTCGGACTGACATGGTTTTTTTTTCTGAGTTTTTCTTTGTTTTTATCATTTTAATAAAATTTAAAATACACATACATCATACATAGCAATGATTGTAACAAAATGAATGTAATTTTTCTTGGTTAATCTTGAAGTTACGATTATGTTTTTTATACTTTCAAATTATCTTGAGAATGGAGTCCTAAATGAAATATTTTGATGTCAACTTTAACTGAGATGTATTTGAAAGTACTAAATACAAAGAAAATCAAATGGGGAATTGTTAAAACACAAGTGATTTTTCAAAAAATGATGATCGTTGGTGAGATGAGCAAAAGAGAAGAGCATTGTAAAAATGAGGAAGAAAAAGGGTATGGATAGGGGCATTAAAATTGGAGTGAAGTATATTTGGTATTTGCTTGGGTAGGTTATTGAGGTGGTGGGCACGAACCATTATTTTTTAGATGATTGGCATGTTTCACTAATATTCACATGAGCATCCATACAAAAAAACCCTTCTTTTTAGGTTGTGAGAATTGAGCTAACGATTTTCTTTTTTGTTAATAAGTCGCTTTGAAGCTGATAGGATGGTCATCGATTGTCATTATAATTGAGGCTTTTTAGTTTGGTTTTATTCTATTTTTCTTATTTTCTTGCTGGAAAGAAAAGAAAAATTTTAAAAAGGAACAAAAAGTATGTCTATCTATAATTTAGAAAATAAATTATTGAAAAAGTTATAGACAATGTTATTCAATTATTAATTAATATTATTTGGTTATTACTCTTCAACAAGAAAATGGTTTGTACGGAGACAAAAATTGTAATTTTACCATTTATTTCGTGCATAAATTTAAGAAATGAGTATATTTTGGTCTTGTTTATTAGAATGTTAGTTCTCAAAAATAAATTTTGAAAATGCTTGAGCAGTTTTTCTTTAAAAAAAAAACAAAAAAAAATAAAAAAACTCTCGATCTTCAAAAGTGTGTAAAAAATGAATAACTTCTCAAAATTGTTCTAAAGAAGTAAAAAAAAAAAATCAAAAAATCAAAATTTTATTCCAAACAAAGCCTATATACTATAGAATTTTATTATGATTAGTTTTAGTGTCTATTCCATAATTTATTCATTTTTCTTTCATTGTAAGTAAGATTCTCTGTAGTCCTAAATAAGTGTAAGCAAATTCATGATTCCTTCTGATTTTCTTTATCGATTCTTTTCGTCCTCTTCTAAGATCTACATCAAAATATGTTTGTTTGATACTATATAGTTATTATTAAAAAAATACATAAAAAGAGAGACCTTCTTTGGAGAGAAAAACTTGTGAACCACAGCCACGGATGTACCAAATCAAAAGAAAAATTTTATTTGTTACTATTAATTATGGACTACTAGTAGGATTTACATAGTATGCATGACAGACTGACAGGACCCAAACCACCAAGATCCTGCCTGCATGACTTAATATTTCTATTAAGCCAATAAGCAGTCATTTAACTCTACTAAACCAATATTAAAATAACAAAAATCTATCAGACAAGAAAGTTTTCTCTACTGCCAGAAATTTTATTAAAAATTTCGGCAGCATTTTATCTGTTTTTTTTATGTTCCCCAAATTACAATACTACAAGAAAAGCATTCCTAAACTTTATCCAATCTACCAGCAAACATTTCCACACAGTAATCACATCACAAAGACTAATTCAACATTCAACTAAAATATATCAATTATATTTTTCCGTAGCTGGACTCAGTCTAAAAATAAACTGAGCTGCTTACATACCCTTATTAATAAGGATCAAGCTACCTGTAGTTCTTAAAGTACATTTAGACCAATTATGACACTTCTGATACAATTTCTATTCAAAAGTCAACTTGACAAATATATATTCTAAACCACTTTCAACCACATCAATAATCCAAAATAAGCTCTAATAATTAACAAGAAGCTTAACCGAAGTAAAACACATAAATATCAAAATATTCATCACACATTCCTCACTTATCATATTTTAATCACTTTTAATTCATCAAAGCTTTTCAAAAAATTTTAAAAGAATAATAATGATAGCTTGGCGGCATAATTCATCGCCCAAGCAAACAATCTGGCAGCATAAATCATTGCCCAATTAAACAACACCTCTAATTGGCAGCATATCCCATCGCCAAGCAGTCATCAACCATATATATATCATGCATTTATAAATTCCCACGAAAATGATCACATTCACAACACTTACTTTACATCCATAAATAAAATATCCATTTCAACACATGTATGAATATGCATGTATTTATTCTAGAGAAAATAACAAGATAATATATATATATATATCACACATTATTCATTAACAATTTAACATCACAAGAAAGGGTAACCATCATCACAAACCTTCTCCCCAAGGCATCGTGGCGGGAATGGGGTGCAGTCATCACGATCCTTGGTTTCTAGGAATCGTGGTGTTTAAAAGGTTTTCATATGGCCGAGGGTACCCTCTTCAACATCATAAACATCACCATCCACATCACTGTACAACATTTCCAATTGTATCCCACAATTTTCACAATTTCCATAACAATCCTCAACCACATTTCACATAATAATTATCACTCATACAGATCACTTTACATCATTCCAAAGCTAGAAGCAACACAAAGCAACTCACTTTACCCAACATACAATTCATAAATCCAAATTACTTCACATCGACAACCGATCACAATTCCAAGCACAAAATCACTTTCAAAGAAATCCAAAATCAAGTATTTCATAATTATAAACGCATAAACATGAATATCATGCCAACTATTCAACATTTAACTAGCCACAACCAACATAACTTGAAATGCACAATTAATCCAAATAATATAATATATAATTATATATATAAATGATTTACATACAATTTATATATAGATAAACTCCCACAAAATTAATAGAGATAACCTAGTAAAATTCAAATGCCCAAATAGCATCAATTTCTACCTTTTCTCCAGACTCTCCCACGGTCAGAACCTCATATGCTAGACCTATTCATATATAAATTGAAATTAGTTCCTCACATTCACAGCAATTTAATTGTTTCAAAAAATTATTACATACTTAACAAATATACCAAAACAATCTCAAAATTTAACAAATCTCAATTACTCAATTATAATATGCGAATTATATATCAAAACGAAGCTTGAGAAGTGTAGGAAATAATCAACAACTTATCTTGCCCAATTGCCGCCGGTGATGACTGGAAAGTCACGACCGAACACCAACTCTTCGCACGGCTCAACTAAGGAGGATTCAGGAAGAAAGGATCGTGGATTCGGGTTCAGGGGGTCCAAGATAGGGAGAAAGGACCAACCCCACAACCGGAAACCAAAGAAATCTAGCGACTGGAGGAGAAATGGGTTCGTCGGTTTCTTCATGCTTCCCGACGACTCACGAGGTTTCACGGGCGCTCGCCGGCCTGGCTGGGTAGAGGAGATGGCCAACTTCGATTCTCTGGTGGTGGGTTGGTCGATTTCTCGCCGGAGCCCAGCAATTTCAGACAAAAGGATGATCAGGTTTGTCATGTTATCTGGAAAACTGGGCTGCTCCACGGGCTGTCATCGGCACAGTTGGGAAGTGGAGGCCGTCGACTCCAAGTTTCGGGTGATTTCCGGCCCGGTCTGTCTGGAAAATGGCCGTTGCCGGTAAGGAGAAGGGAGGCGCAGGGTGGGGTTGCACGAGCCAGTGTCGGGGGGTCCCCTTCTCCAGACAGTTCTGGAAAATTTAAGACGATGAGGTAAGGGCAATTTTGTCATTTCTCACTCTTTAATGTCAGCCTTGCAAAATTACCAAAATGCCCCTCACACTATTTTAACCATAACTTCATGGTCTTAGCCCCGAATCAAGTATACTATCAGTCTACAAACTCATTTCAATTAGCTCTACACAACGGTACCACCGTCAAAGCCAAAGCATAACCACACCAAAAAGTCAACCATGGGCCCACTCATGGTCAAATTGGTCAAATTTGGTTAACTTTGAAAATTTGTAGTATTTTCTTAAAACAGGATGTTACAATGCTACATTTTAAGTGATTACTATTAAAAAGTTCAATTTTTCTTAGTAGGGTTTTAATTTTAAATAAAAAAATAAAATTAGATACTTCCAATTAAAATGTACCGCATAAGCTGTGGCAAATACAAAACTCAAGTCAAAATTATGATTTGTTATTACAATCCAATGAAAGAGTGTCATGTGTTTAAAATTGGCCAGATAACCATAGAGCAAGATAAAAAAAGAGAGAGAGAGAGAGAGGATTGCCGGAAGTAGCTGAAGCACTCCATATTCTTGTTTTGCTCTACTATCATCCATGGATATGGAATAAGCTTTCATATAATATAAAAGAAGCTTTCGGATCAGTAAATCGTTTCCAAGTCTTATTCCTCGCCTTTTTTTTTATAGAAAATCATTCTTAATCATTGTTGGTGCTTCATTACTAGTGGGATCTATAAACTAAGTAGCATTTTAAGCTGTTATCATTAAATGTTTCATTTTTCTTTATTAAAATTTAATATTAAAACTTAAAAGTAAAATTAAATACTCTTCATTAAAATTTATCAATTTTAAAGCCATGATGGTGACATGGCCAGTTTTAAGCACATAGCAAGTCAAGAAAATACCATAATGAAAAGTATATTCTCAGTTTTAGAAATTGTATTTCTTATCTTCTAGGAAATATACAAATATTTATGTATGTGATATCCTATTGTATATTCAATACATTGATAATTATGAATGTAGGAAAGGTCGCAGCATAAGCTATAGAACCATAAGATTAAAATATGCTATTGAATCATCATTTTCACATAAAAATATCTTACTTTAAGTATGTAGATTGATTTTGGGTTTCAAATCTACTCCACAGATCAACTACCAACCACTAGATCTACAATCTGCTTATGGATTTACTATATGCTATAAGATCTGCTACACAACACCGGTTAGCTTTTCCAAACTATTCTCAAGGTGAAACAGCAGTATGTGTACTACTGTATCTTTGGGAATTAACACAAAATATTTGTTTTCTCTTTGAATCTCTTTAATTCATTTTGAATAATAATAGGAAAAATGGATAAATGCACTTTAGTACCTTGTAGTTTGATAAACTTGCACATTAGGTTTTCAAGTTTCAAATGTATCACATTAAGCCTCTAATTTACATTATATGCCACATTAGATACTTAAGCTTCAAGTGTATCACATTAAGCCTTTAATTTATATTCGATGTTACATTAAGCCCTCAAATTTCAAGTGTACCACATTAATCTTCCAATTTATATTTTATGTCATAATAGGGAGCATAGAATGATATTTTAATGTGACCCAACTTATTGTGGCATAAAATATAAATTGGAAGATTAATGTGATACACTTAAAACTTGAGGGCCTAATGTGACATAAAATGTAAATTGAAGGTTTAATGTGATACATTTGAAACTTGAAGGTCTAATGTGTCATAGAATGTAAATTGGAAACTTAATGTGATACATTCGAAACTTAAAGGCCTAATGTGCAAATTTACCAAACTACAGGGTACTAAAGTGCATTTATCCTTAAAAAAAATGGTCTTTTTTCTTCTAAAATGTATATACATAGGAACCCAAATCATATTAAAAACTTATATTTATTTTTTTAATTAAATTTAAATAAAAATTAAAAATTAAATAACAACTACAAAATGGATATTTAATACCTTTTAATTAAGATTAAATAACAATTACAAAATTGATATTTAATATATTTTAATTAAAATTAAATGACAGTTACAAAAACTAATATGTAATATCTGTTAATCAAAATTAAATATTATTTAAAAAATTATTTTTGAATTTTAATCTCATCTTAACTAATAATTTCAAATGAAGCCCAAGAACATAACTCAAACAACTTTCCACTTTCTCTAGGGTATACATGAGTATAATTTCAAATTCAAGTAAGTGAAGCTAAGATTTAGTTGTACCATGTTCTGAGCTAGGATGGAGATCCAACAACTATTATTAATCAATGCTCTTTATAATTGACAATCGATTATTTTATCTTGTGACACTCCACTAAAAGTCCAAAGTTGAACTTCAAGGATAATAATATTAACTAGTGCTACAAATCTTCATTTTGTAAAATATCAATAATCAATTGATAAATTTAATAATTTCTCTAATGGATCAAATGCACTTGTCAATGAATTTATTACATCCAAGTACTAAAATATATCAAGGTGACATTGTATACAAATTTCATTTTGCTTATTTCATAAATACTGCAAATTAATCAATCACATTCCTAAGTCATCATGATATTAACCATAAAAATAGACCTAACTTATTATCAACTCAAAATATATTAACCATTCAAATACATATTTATAATAAACTAATTAAGAGAAATAGAACATTCAAATATGCCTTTCAGATTTAATTACTTTTATTGAAATTAAATCTTAACTAAAACTCACTTTGATCTTTATCAATGTAAACATAGTCTGCACAAATATTTTAAAATAACCAAGATAAATTATTTCATAAATATTGCAGTCTAAATAAAAAAATCCAACTCTATTAAGCAATTGTGGTATTTTTTCATTAATAATGAGAACATGTGATCATATCTTCTATGGACATATCTATATTATCATATACTACATAATCAATCTAGACCTTATTCATTAAATATTAGTGTGCACAAATTTTTGAAAAAAAACAAACCTCAAAATATTTTATTGAACTCAGAATTTATTGAGATAATGCACATATAGCCACAACTTATTACTCTTTATTACAAATTACCCTATTTAGTTCTTTACTTTATAATAAGTTTATTACCCTCCTAGCACCCATACTATAAACATGCTTCTGGAATACTCGCTCAAGTAAAGTCTTACTAAAGAGGTTTGCTAAATTTTTATTAGATTTTTTACTTAGCAACCACTGTATCTCCACTCTCGATTAAATCACAAATTAAGTGGTACTTCTATGCTATATTTTTTTTGCCTCTTATAATGCTTAGGTTTTTTAGACTGTGTTGCGGCCCCACTATTGTCACAATAAAAGATATTAGGGTGTTCTACATTAGGTATCACTTGAAGATCCATAATAAACTTCTTAAGCCACACAACTTTCTTTGCAGCTTCATATGCAGCCACACATTTAGCTTCAGTGGTGGAGTCAGCGACACACGTCTATTTAATGCTCCTCCAACATCTCATCCATTCATGGTAAACAAATATTCCAAAGTTGAACTACTCTTGAGATTCTTCTCCTTATGAGTTTTTGGTGATTACTTTTAAGAAATATGAAGTTCATGTCTTTAGAATTCCCCTTTTGGATTTTTTTATGCCGAATATAGATATCCTCTTCTAAATTGTCATTCAAAATGTTGTTTTGACGTACATTTGTCAAATTTCATAATTGAGACTATCAGTTATGACTAAAAAAATCCAGATAGATTTAAACATAGCTTTTGATAAAAAAGTTTCTTCATAATCTATCTTATCTTTTTTGCTTGTAATCTATTGTCACCGATTTAGCTTTAAAGGTTTTCATTTTCTCAACTGATCATTATTTTCTCTCGTATACCCACTTGCACTTTATGAGCTGTACCCCGTTGGTTAAAATTAAAATTATCTAATATATTTTAATTAAAATTAAAATAACGTTTATAAGTTTAAAACTGAATTTAGATAAAAAAATATATCATCATAACTAATAATCTCAAATGGGCCCAACATCATGACTCTGACAACAAAACCTATCTCATTGGACAGCTAACGATTTAGAAATAATCAGATGTGATTGTAATCAGTTTGCTATCCTATTAACACCTTAAAAGGTGTCTTTAGCTGAATGATCCTAATCTCTAACATGGCACTCTGTTCTTGAATTTGTGACAACAAATTATAATTTTGATTTGGTTGGTTTACAAATTTTCTCCTCGCAAAAAGATGTCATGTTCAGAGTCTATATAAATCACATAAGAGCATGCTACTCTTTATGATTATGTCCCTGATAAGGATTATATGAGCTTGGAAAATGCATATCTGCGTTTTGCTTTTCCTTGTTTGTCTTTTTGGGGAGTGGTCGAGGCTGGTTATCTGAGACTAATTTTTTTTATTGGACATTTAAGGACATAAAAGCTCCAAGACTACTCCCATTTAGAGGTGTCAAAAGAGTTGTGTCGTGCTGGTACAATCCAATTAAACGTTAGCCCATTAGTGTTCGTCTCATATTCATGCTTACCCATTTATTTATCATGTTGTGTTCGTACTGATCCATTTATTTTATCATATTATGTCATGCTCGTGCTAAAAAATTTATGTTCGTGCTGACCCATTTTATATTTGACAAATATTTTTTTTTATTAAAATGAATACATTATAAAAATATATATAACAAATAACTTAAATATACTACAACTAATTTAGTTTATCATTTATTTGGAACATAAAAGGGAAAAAAAATCATAATTAACTAATCACAAAATTTAAAAGCAAAAAAATATAAAAGTATAATAATGGAAGTTAAAAGTTTAAATTTTAAATAAATATTAATTAAATAAAATATTATATTGATTAATTTATCAAAAAATCATAAAATAATAAAAATATAAAATAAATTAATATAGTTTATGTATTTATCAATATTTGTGCTAGGCGTGTTATGAGCTTGTGTCCAACCTAATCCATCATAGAGTTTGTGTTGTGGTTAGTCCATGGGCTTTCCCAACATGTTTATTACGTGCTTTGTATTTGGGAAAACACAATTTATATTGCAATGTACTCGTGTTGTGTATATGCTATCCAATCCATTTTACACCTATACTCCCATTGCAGGAGAGTACTGCATGGACGATTTAGCTTTTCAATTATTCAAAGTAAAGAATCTCACAATTTTGGGATAAATCCAGATGCTCAGATATTGTCCCCATTATTAAGACAGACCTACCTCATCCTGGTGCCAAAGAAAAAAAGAAAGAGTGCAGCAAGGTCGCACATTTAGATATAGGAATAATTTTGTCGGCAAAAGAAGACAGTATTGTGGTTGGTTATTAATATTTGTTATAAAATAATAAAAGTCAGGTAGTCCCACATCAGAAAGAAGAAAGCTAATATGTAATGGAGCACACAATAAAAGAAAAGCCAGAGGTGTCAGTGAAAGCTATCTTTGCGCTTGGGTCAAAGACGCAGCTAATGAGGTTCTAACCGAGGCGCGTCAATTGCTGGTTGAAAACTATTTCCAAACCCCCTCTTAGGCCTGGGTTTGCCCCTGGCCTTCGAGAATTTCTGGAAGGGCACCCTTTGGAGAATTTCTAATATTTATTACTGTTGTGGCTGTTTTTCGTCTCGGGCTGGGCTCCTCGGATACCTGCAAAACCGGAACCCAATCGGTTAGGGGGGCGCCGGTGTGGTGGCCGGCATTTCCCCTCCGATGCTTAAGTCAGTGATCATCCCTTGATTATCAGCTCAAAACCATGAAAGATGACTGAAAAAAATGATCAAAAACAGGGGAGCAGGGGGAGCCAAACTTAGAGGAGAAAGGGCAGGAAAAGATCTTTTTTTGGGAGAGTCCAGGCGGGAGAGAAGCTATCCGGTTTGTGTGAGGTGAGGTAGATGGTGAACAGTGATCTTGGCTTTATTAGGTAATGTAATCATCACATGGAAATGTCAAATCCCCTCCCATTTCCCCAAATGCATGCCTTAGTGGTCTCCAAATCCACCAACTCAAGGCAGCCTGATTTTTAGGAGAGAAGAGAGGGAGAGGGTGGCGGTTAGGTGGGAGTTTGTGGTGCCTTGGGCTGCGTGTGGCTCCATATTCGGCTTCTCCCTTTTGTCCCTTTTATCACTTACCTCATAACTTACACATGGAGGGTCAGGATTAATCCACTGATGGCCTGATGTCCCAGATGGGAAACAAGTGTCTCTACCCAAGTTTATGGGCTTAGGAAGTTCTCTGGGCTTAGGTGGCCCACCACATTGTTGGGTATTTAATTTATTACCCATGATTACTAGGTATTGGGCCTAAATAGTAGGTAAAAATCCCCACAACAATTACAATCTACGAAAGTACCACACGATAGTAAGTTACAAGTTATGAACAATGCCTCCTCATCTACTAAAGAAGTTATGAACAATGGCTGGGAAAATATTAAGTTAATTGAAATATTAATATATTTCATGTGGAACAACTACTTGTGGATTGTAAGTTACAAGTGAAATATATGAATAAATTTTTGAAAAAGTAAGTTTAATAAAATAATTCTAGTCACTGCCATGGATTAATATTTTTTTTATTAATATTATATAGAAACCCAAAAAAATTATAAAACTCTATTTGCCTTCACTATTTTCTTTTTGGATGCTCATGGGCCGAAGTCCGAACTATGGAGAATAAAGGAAAATTATTTTATTTCTAGCTTTGAGCCGGAGAGAGAGAGAGAGAGCTGAAAGGTAAAAAGATAAGAAAAAAAAAAGAGTATTTTAGAAAGAAAAATATAGTGAAAGTTGATTGATTAACATACTTTTTATTTTAAAAAAAGTATACATCAGTATTATCGTCGGCATTGGGCTAAAAAACCCATTGGACTCGTTGAGCTTTCAGGGCCTTTAGAAATTTTTATGAGTGTGTTTTGTTGTTTTGAGCCTGTGACATTGCAATCAAAATTTATTTTCCCTCTCTTATTTTTGTACAATGCTATTAAACATAAACACCTATATATGTGTCCTTCGAAAATAAAAAATAATAATAATAATAATAATAATAATAATAATAATAATAATAAAAACACCGCTATCGCCTATCAACTTAATGTGATCGGTTCAAGATAGAAATGAAGAAAGGTATCATCTAAAACGTTGAGAAATTATTTTCCACCTTAATAAAAAAATACATACCTTTATAAATAAGTATTATATATTATTTATTTTTATATATACATATATATATATATTATTAATATATATTTTTATGTTAAAGTAGAGATTCGAACTAGGAATATATTGGTTTTGAGAGAATCTTTGGAGGGATATATGTTGAGGAATAGGTGAGCATAAAATATATAATTTTTTCATAATACAATTATTACAAAACAATCAAAAATCTCTTAATAAATAAATAAATACTGTGAATGGTCGGCGGCAGAGATTACTTTAATTAAAAAAAAAAAGAATTGATCGGCGGCAGGGGACAGTACTTTGAGCAAAAACAGACCGTCGATCAAAACCCAGATGCTCATCTAACCGTCCACGGTTGGGATCCAGTACACGGCAGAATTTAAAACTGGGGAAACTGGTGGTGGTACAGATTATTTCCCGCGCTTTAAAAAGGGCGCCAATATTTGAAAATGTGACAGAGAGAAAAAAAAAAAGGG